>JACXGJ010002774.1:0-60765 GCA_016801105.1 Esox niger | reverse complement strand
CCCCCCCCCCCAGTCTCACCTCTCCTCTCGGCCCTGTCCCACACAGACGCGTCCCCCATGCCGAGGTGAGGGGTTGTTGCAGGAGCGCTGGCGCACTTCGAAGCCGATGCCACAGCTGGTGCTACACTGACCCCAGGATGACCACGGGGTCCAGCCTCCATTCCTAGACGAGAGAGACGGACAAACAAAGTCAGATAAGCACAGGCAGAGAAAGAGACAGACACACGGAGAGTGTGGGTGAGAGAGAGACACATGGAGAGAAAGCGAGACACAGAAAATCTGGGAAAGAAAGGGACACAATACCTACTGTTCATGCATACTGTCTGTCTCTTTGACAACAACTTTAATCACGAAGACAGGATGTGACCTAAAAATCTCTTTTTCACACTGAAAACATTTCCACTGTAAACCCTGAATGTAGGAGAACAGACCGTCAAGAATAGAACCAGCATTACTGAAAGTCTGTCATCATGCTGACTGAGCTAACGCATACAAACATTTCCCAATTTGTTTGAGTGCTTCAGGCTGATGGAGCTTTCCTTGTAATTCAATTGGTTGGAACGTGCTATACTGGAGGTGGCAGTCATTTTGTTTTCAAGTCTCTAGATAAATCCAATTACTTTTCTCTAATAAGGGAAACCTCTATTACTAGACAGGGAGAAGGGTGTCCTTGAGTTCTCTCTGAGAATACGACAACATTGTCTGGCAGATGCAAGGTAAAATGAACCTCCTTTACATTTGTATCACCACTGAACGGCATTGCTGTGGAACTGAAGGGAAATGGTGAAGTGCACTTTAAATAAATTGTGATTTGATTTTGAAGCATCACTGTCTTCTTCAAAGTTCTAATTCAGCTTCTAATCAAAACAGGGGAATAAGGGTTTTAACTGAGTAATGTGACCGTAAAAAAAGAAGCCTTCTTTCTCCCGAAAACAATCTCTGGTTACTTAATTCCTTCGTCACGACACTTTCGGGTTGGGGAGTGGGTTGTTGGGATTCATTTGAACCTTGTGTTCAACTGTCAAATTAAGTGACATCAATCGTAATTCCACTTCTGGGAATTCAGATCTTGAAAATAGTGACGTCACATCACCTGGAACAGTTGGCCACCTGGATGACAGGGCCGTCGCACTTGGATCCACCACATTGCGGGACAGGACTGTTGCAGGACCGCGAGCGACACACACAGCTGGTGCTGGCGCCCTCACCGTCGTCGTGGTTACATGGTTGCCACGGCGCCCAGGGGCTGAAGCTGCCGTCCTGGGTCAAGTTCCGTACCTGTGATCGGGTGGGAGGTCAGAGTCTCGTGTGTCTCTCGTGTGTGAGTGTATTAGGTGTTTGTGTGTGTGTGTGGTTGGGTGGGTGGTAGTGTGTTACTATTTACCGGACACTCAGTGATATTCTGACTCCACTGGCTCATGTTGGAACTATCCTCGATTGTTGTGCAGCGCTTCTGCTTACGGTCCCAACCGCAGTAGGGGTCTCTGGCATCCAGGCAGTGGCTGAAGGACCCCAAGGGCCCAAAGAAAGCAATAAGTGTATGTCAGCAGTGAAAAGCTCACTGGCTGACTACTTGTCCTGTAACGCAAATGTTAGCTTAAAGCAAAACAAAAATGAACAAACATAAAACCCCACATTAGCTCAAAGCTAACGCAAACAGCAGTCACCCACACACTTCTTATAGCAACAAAACACGTCAGGTTAAAGCTAGTGCAAACAACTCTCCCAGTAGACCGTTTTAGTAGCAAGCTAATTTCAACAGTTACCTCAAATCTCCTAATGAAATGAAGCAGTCAGAGTCTGGGTGGGGAACCCCCTTGCTGTGCAGCTTAGGAATGCGCTTTGATGACGTGTTTTGACATGCACAGGTTAGAGCAGCCCCCCTTTACAGTAAAAGGGGTCCTTCTCTTCCTGTTTGTTTATCTGCGAGGCTAAGTTCGAAAAAAACTGGTCCTGTTGATCCAGAGATCTTAGGAGAACAAAATGCCTGTCTGTGTGTGAATGTGTGTGTGAGTCTGTATGTGTGTGTGTGTACTGTATGATATAAATTTGATGGGCTTGGGAGTAGACACGTTCCCCTGTGAGACCCAAATCAAAACAGGCGTGCGTTAGTTTGGGCTTTCAGCCCAGTCAAAGGCTCTTTTCTCCAGGTTCTGAGGGCCTGTCCTTCCGCAGTAACTACATTGACCAATGCTGTTGGGGGGGGGGGGCGTTTAGAGACGCCCCCCCCAAACCCCCAAGCTGTCAGTCAAAACCCCGCCTCCCACCGAATGCCCAAACTCTGGAAACAATTTATCACACAGCAGCCCACTGACTACGAGACGAGGACCTACTCCGGAGAGAGCTGGATAGAGAGAAAAGCAGGGAGGAATAGAAACGTAACAAAGGAGCAAGAAGGGTCAGTGAGAGAAACCGGTCCGGACCAAAGAGAGAAACGTATCAGGAGAAATAGATAGTGTAAACTAACACAGAAGCTGCTCTATTAATATCACATTACAATCCCCCCTTTGTCCCAGAATCTCTGCCATGTTATGCTATATTGACAGAAGATATAAGGTGTGCAGTAGGCTGGATTTGAAACGCATGCTACAGGGGGACGTCCACCAGAGACTGCAGTTTAGACCAGACCATCCTAGTCCAAAATCCTTTCCTCCAATTCCCCCCTCCACTTTCAGACAAGCAATTTCAGCGATGACACTACTCTCCAATGCCTATGTGAATTACTGACAGTAGCCTTGAGCTGTAGCCTTACAGAAAGAGACCGGCAACCCCAAAGAGGATTTGTCCCCAACTCGTCTCTCTTATAAAAAACTATTTATCCTTATGCTACTATAATATGCATTGTTTTCCTTCTTGAATTGTGAATGGAGAATAACCAGGAGAGTATAGTTTAGGTTTTTTGAGCACTTTACTCCCCCCAACCCGTTCCCCTGGGCAACGCTTATAGAACTTGATGCCATTCAAGATTAAACCAATTAGAAAATAAGTGTGGAAGAGGAAAATAAATTCACAAGAACCAGACAACATAGGACCTATTTGTATTCTGCATAGAGAGCATGACCAACAACACGCCTCCCTACTATAAAGACCTCAGAGATCATTTCCTGATAATCAGCAATAATATCAGTTTAGCACGTAGCCAGAGGAATGGGTGACACCCACCACGTTGAACACTCTCCTGACGGGCCGAACGTCAACGGTGGTTGTCTAGGGAGCGACGGGGAATGCACGTGGGGTTTCTGAGAGGAAACGATCATACCTCAGTTAGCCGTGAAAATCCATGTTTGAAAGCGTGTGGTTTTGATGACACGGGCACAATTTTCAGGGACCCATTTTACCTCCACAGCGCCCCTTTTACAACCAGTGGCCACAAATCTCAGACTGCATCTCCCTCCACCCCGGTCTCGCCCCCCCATTCCTTCACAGCCACTTTCCCATCCTGCCCTCTTCATAGGAACGCTATAGGAAGGACATCAGTGGAGCTCTTTGAGATATGAAGTGGGTTCTTATGCTAACTATCCCCACTCAGCTGAGTACTATAATAGATGATATTATTAGGCTACCACACTAAGCGAGCTGCTTGCCACACTGAGACGGGGCTCTTACTCATCCATTATGCATGTCGCACAGCGTTTCCCTGTGTGGCCCCCAAGTCGAGCCGGAAGCATCGACGTTTGCCATGTGTATTACTGTTATTATCGATCCCCGGGGGGCGTGAAGGATGCAGTTTCTCTGTGAACTGTGAAACAAACAGCCCGCAGCTCGTAACTCATGTCTGGAGAGCCGTCATGTCTCCACGTGCTACGCGGGTGTAATGAAAGACAACGTTAGCTGGAGGGAGACCGGGTTCGTTTATGAGTCTGGAGTAGAGAAGGTTGTCTTGGCGTCTCTGACATGGGTGTTAAGTCTACTGCATGTCTAATACAATGCAGTTCTTCTACCCCTCTCAGTATGACGTCATGCAGTACACAGGACCGCCTGGTATGTATTATGTGGAAATATGTCCATAACGCAGGACGGGGAAACTGTCGCGATGTGATGCAACGCTGACAACCATCCTTTTCCATTCAGACGTGGTCAGTTCGCGGGGTTTTTCCAAAACGACACCAGAACCCTTGTACAACCCTCTCTGCCAACCGCCCACCACCCCGCTCCCGCCATCTGACAGATGAACGTGATGGATTGCACACAGAATGTCAGCTGGCACTGCAGTGCCGGCCGTCCCAGACTCTAAGCCCCACCCAGTGGCTCCAATCTGCGGCTGATGTCAAAGTAAAAGACCCCCCCTGCCACTAGGGCTGAGAAGCAGGGGAAGCTCACAAGGAGTTAGCCGTGATCTAGCAGAGGTCAGGTTTAATTAGAGAAAGCTGGATTGGTCACCTACAGCTGCAGCCAATTATACTGGCACTTTTGCACTACGATTGAGAGGAATAGGGCAGAATGATCCGTCCCCCACCCCCCCACCACCCCCCCCTTTTCAAAACTGCTCTGAATGACCAGTTTTCATCCTGCAGGCAACTGTAACTCACCACAGGTGAGATCAATTACACGGTGAATGGGAATCATTGCCTCCGACCAAAATTAAAATATCGAATAATTTATTTCAGGAAATGTTTTCCTTTGAAGTGGGAAAATATCCATTTTGCTGGGGTTTCAAACCATTTGACTAAATTTGAATACACACGGGTCGAATGACACGACAGGTGTGGAATTATTCATGTGCAACTGACTGGCAAAGGGGTCTTGGCTTATTTACGTCAGTAATGTGGTCTTCTGAATCTCCGTTACTCAGTGAACACATTCCACAATCGGAGGCGTCGACACGTATGATTGGTTCAGGTTGACACACTGTTCAGGCTGTGGAAGGGTGGGGCATCTGAAATCACAGTCAAAACTGAAGGTGGTGACAAGAAACGTCATTGGCTGTGGTGGATATAATGTGAAACCTACGGAGGCTACAGAGGATAGTAGTCAGTACCAAAATGTCTGCACTTTTATACCCCCTGACTGAATGGTTCTGGTTTCTTTCTATTAAGTCACATGTGAAACTGTTATATGTTAAATCTTGTCGTCGTCACCCCTCCCTGGGCATTCTGCATTATAGCAACTTCCAGACGTATCTAATGAGCACCACCGGAGGTCTGCACAGCCGGACATTGGGTGCTACTATTCAGAGCACATTGCCACCACTATGTAGCTGTTGTTCTACCATGGAGTTCCCCAGGTTTCACAAGTTGGAAAGTCTGTTTTTTGTTTTATACACTGAAACCTACAACTACTAACATGCAGACAATCGAAAACATATAAGTGAGGTTTTGATTTGCTTGTTTGGAAATGGTTTCTTTACCGCTCTGTTTTGTAGCTGGAGCATCTTTCAAGTGGAATCTTCAGTACCCTGTCTTTCAGCCCCACAAACAGCGACCTATCGCTGTGCAGGATTTGCAGGCTCCTAATTGGCTCGATCTCGTCCTCTGGTAGGAGCCTCATCTCTTCCAAATAACACCCCCGCATGCTCTTATTGGTCGTGGAGAGGGCTTTCAGGATTGTGCCATATTCTAAATGGACAAACAGAAGAAATTAGACCTTTTTGTATTTGATTTTTTCAGAAGCCTTCTAATGTTCTATTCATACATGAAGCTGCTAATAAAAAAGTTTATATAAAAATTCACAGATAAGCAACCTCATCCAGACCAAGCCTATGGTTAGTCTGCTAGAACCAGTGAAATTAATTTCCTGTTATTGCTCAAGGTGCATATGGACTGGCTGTTTTCCAAATCTTTTATAATTCTTACTCTCCCCCATCCACCCCCACCCTCTGCACCTCTTCCTCCCCCTGCTGACTCACCCGTGCCGATGTACATGACATGGTAGAGGGTGTCGCGGCCCTGCACAATGTCCACCACCAATTTGGAGAAACGGATGTTGTCCTGGGCCAGGAGGGGGTCAGTGGAGACGGGCTGCACCACGTCTGACATGAGAAAGAGGCGCTGGGCGTCCTGCAGGCTGCGCTCTGTCTGGTTCTCCCCTGGGCCCCGATCCTCCAGCGTGCCACACTGTGAGGACGCGGAGGTTTCAGTTCAACCGGCCAACACAGCCTTAACATTCCAACAACATTATTATCAGATGTTTCGTTAAGCCACTGAAGTGAACGACTGAGCGAACTGATCACATGCAGTCTTCCAGGCCAGTGAAAATCCAGGACACCCTGCAACTTTCCGAGAACACGGGTTGTCTACCACTGGCTTGGTTAGTGATTATGTAAAACAAAAAGCTCCAAGTGTTCAAGTAGTCCCGTACCTGGAAGTTGGGAATGGGGTTAGGGGTGGAAAGCCAGCTGGTACGGGGGTTCTCCTGGTAGCGGAATGGCCCGTTGAAGGCCTGGATAATGGAGCTCAGGTTGAACGCACACACGGCAGACGCAGAGATACTGTTTCTGTGGGGATAAGAGGGATCTTTTGAGCAGAAGCTGTAAGAAAGTCCGTTAAAAAGCTCTCAAAGCCATCCTCCGCTCATGAGAAACAATGACTGGCAGCTTTTCCGTGAGCAACTGACAGCTTTCGCCAGTCACTTCGTCATGAGATGGAAAAACTGTGACTTATATACCAATTGGCCTGTGACAGTCAATCTATCAAACCAGAAAGAATACATTGCTGTTAGATACAAGAATATACTGTTCATAAAGAACTGAAATGTGTAAGACCTTAATAAGAGAGCATAATTGTGGCTACAATTAGAGACATTTATCTATTAAACATAATAGTCATTATCGGTTTGAATATACGGTAGAATAATTGGATAATAATTGCATAATGACAGGATAATGATATTTCATTAGTTTCCTGTGCATGCCCAGGCCTGGTCATCTTTTCATCCTTCTGCAGGGCCAGAACAAAGATTACTCCTTGGAACCCTTTATACATGAAATCCTTAAAGCTATTACAATCAATGCAAAAAAATCTAGGCATTTAGTTGTACAATGAAAAGAGAAAGACTGCCGAAAAAACGACAACTGATAAAAGGCAGAACATAAAATATCCTCTATAGAAAGGGTCTTCCGATATAATCAAAGACGTCTCCGTAGCTTCGACAAGACACCCAGGAGTTTGCCTGTCTAATGGCCAGGGTTTAATCCATGCCAGTTTTCAAAGATTCTACAATAAAACCTTCCCGAAACAGATCCAGGCACAGTTGAGACGCCACTTTCTTTACCAGGTCCTCCCTCTGACAACCTGAGAGCGTTTCTACTGGGTGTCCTCTGGGGGATCTCTGCGATCCCTATCACCACAATACCTTGCAATCTGACGTTTGTCTGTCCAACTGAGGTACTATGTCTCTCTCAATACAGTGGTTATCTATCCTTTTAGCCCCGATTGAGCCTAACAGACTGATGCTTGTGGCCGCTAGATAAGCCAGAAAGGATATCCCCGGTCTTTCAATAGGACCATAGGTACATGTAAGAAAAGGGATTGTTGGAAGGTGCCCTGCGGTGTGTCATTTGACATCTAAATAACAGGTTTATGGAGGGAACAGAGATGTGGGAAGATTACTGGAGTTCAATTGTAGCCCAGCTGGTTAAATGTGGAGTTTGCAATGCCAGAGGTTGCGGGTTCGATTCCCTCACTACTGTAAGTCGCTCTAAATAAGGACGTGAGCTAAATGACAAATATATAAAATGAAATTGATCTCTTAAGCACGGTAAAGATCCCTGCTTTAGGGTTGTGGAGGCACAGAGGGAGGCAAATTGAACATACGACTGAAAGTGGGGGAAATTCTGGCCAGGTAACTGCACCATTGACTATCTCTGCGGCAGCCACTGTAAGGGGTATTTTGCCAGTTGATGCACATGTGGAGGAAAAGTGTTTTTGATGCACTAATGTGATAACGTCCTGTCCTAGATACAATGGGTGACATTCCCATTTAATGGATGATATGACACGATAAATGTTGAACCCGTGACCTTATACACCTGACTCACAACCTGACCTATAACCCCAATGACACCGTCCCCTAGTGGTGAGACGTGACAGCCCAAATAAACAACGCAAACTAAATCAAACAAAAATGGTTTGCCACAATCAATTTCCTTTTGAGTCGGAAAATGGCTGAGGTGTTTTGATGTTCCCACGGAAACATTCTTGGCTGGTTGTCCTATGGGCCTCAATCTCCCAGTGGACTCAAGCATCTCTCCCAGTCGCTGTTCTGCTTTGTTGAACGGCCAAGGGCCCATTTGGCCAGACAGCTTGAAATTACGAGAGAGAATTGCCTCACCAGGTTGAATTCCCTTTCTAATATGTTTCTTAGCCTTCGTAAACTGGTCAGGCTCAACGGGACACTGTTAAGCCAATGTGTAAATAAAGTGAAGAGAACAAAAGTGACTAAGGATATTGGGCTGTGTGCGTGCGTGCGTGCGTGCGGATGCCTAGTTAATACTCTCTGGTGATAAAAGATGATGTAATGTATATCTACTGAAACCCACTCAGGGCCATTCTAAATGTTTTTTGATTGTCATTTATTTATTTTGTAGATTTTCTCCTCGTTTCATAACCCAATTCCCAATTATGTCCTTGGCTCCTTGCATACCCACAGCAGGTGTGGAAGAGTCAAAGATTGAAACGTGTCCTCCGAAGCACATCCTGCCAAGCTGTTCTGCATCTTATCACGCTGCTTTCTCAACCAGGAAGAATAAGACAGCATATAGGGGTGGGGTTTTAATGCATTCCCTGGACAATAACCATGTGTCAGCCTGCCGGTGCCCAACCCACCACAAGGAGTCACTAGAGCACAACAAGCCAAGCCCTGTCTGGCATTCCACCCCAGTTAGCGCTGGGCCAAATTGAGCCATCCATTGCTGGACCACTGGGCATTGTTGGTATGAGGCGACCAGGATTCCAGCACTTGGCTGGAGTGACACAGCATTACTCTGAGTCACTGGCCCTCATTTGTGAATCGTGTGTACGATCAAATTTGATCTTAAAATTATCGTACAATATATTCACCAACAGAGCTGGTATTCATCAATATTATTTTTGTAGTATCCTTACCATCAAATTCACGTCTGGTCAGAGACCGTGTTAACCAACATCAAAAAATAGGATCACTTTTGATTCGCAATAAGACCATCATCATCACGAAAAACAACAATTATAACAGCAATAAGTAATATAAAATAAGATTACAATATAACGCATACAAACATACTACAATATTAAATACTGTATCACTATAATAGGCTATTACTGTATTATTTATTTTACTTAATTCAGCATTATTTCTCTGTTGTTCATGCATTTGTAAGGTGTGAAATGCCTTTGTGTGCGTGTAATGTGCTAGAAAAATAAACTTGCTTTGCTTTGGTTTTTCTAAGTCACTCAGGCCGTATCAACACACTTGGAGATCACAAATGGTCATTTTAATTTCGATGGCTTGAATCTTGATTAGCTAACAGGTCTTAAATTGACAAGTGAGAGGATAAATTAACCAGTGGTTCTGGGTCAAGCAGGCAGCCTAATGATGGCAGAGCTTGCTCTTTTAAAGGAATTCTGCTCTGGGCTGAGACGCAAAAGTGATCCATAACTGCGCTGATTTGGCCATTGAGATTGTTTCAGGCTATAATTTATTTTGAAATCTGTCAATTCATAGGTTGCTGATCGCCACACCCCCATTAATTACGAGTGTGTCATATGTAAATAAGGAAGGGTACAGCGCTTTCTTGCGTCCACGGCTTTATCCGATTCATCAGCCGGATCACACTTGGAGCTAATCGTAAGTCTCCCCCAACGTTCGAATCTGAGATCTTATCTGAGACGTGTTCATGAATGAGGGCCACTGTCTCTAAAACACTGTGCCACTCAGGGAATACAAAAAGTTCTACTTGCAAATGTTTAGCAGGTGTTTGGGTGTGTTTGAGCATGTACTACATGCAAATCAACGTGTGTGTGTGTGTGTGCGTGCGTGCGTGCGTGCCACTCACACGTTGGTGGTGAATATCCCGTAGATCAGGTCCTGCTCAGGCAGGTAGAAGGTGCTCTGCAGCTCATTGTAATAGAAAGGTATCTCTCCTGAGCGCGAGCAGTTCAAGCGCGCTTTCATGAACGTGGTCCACGTGTCCTCCAGCAGGAAGCGGCCGCCCACGTCGTTCTTGCAGACCCGGGCGACCCGGGAGAACACGGTCCGACCGCAATCGTGTTCGACCGCGTTTTCCCTCAGGAAGAAATATGTGAAGAGTCCCACCTCGTAAACGGAGACAAAATGAGGGTCTGGAGAAAAAAAGGGGGTTGGGGGGGGTCGATGCGAGAAAGATGAGGAAAGATGACAGCGGGGAAAGTGTGGCGTTAGACATGAGATGCGATATTCCGTCTCTAACACGGCAAAGCAGCAGCAGAAACGTCAGCCGTTATGTGCAATGATTGGTGGCATTCTGTTTCTTTCAAAATCCCACCATCTTTACCACTTATCCTCTGTAATTCCCTTCCATTAGCAGCCCCTTCAGCTCTTTGGACAGTTCTAATAAGTTGCCGGCATGGAAAATGGTCCAAACTCATGAAACAAGCACCGATAATGGATTCTATACGCCAGCACTGAAAACTTGATTAGTGGTTGAAAAGTCGAGCAAATAAGTGGCTGTGGATCATTTTCAAAATGGCTAAAATAGAAGGTATATATAGGTGCCATGTATAAGTTCCCATTACGATGGTGTTAATTCTTCAGTTTTACGGACCAACTATTCACTCCAAGTGATTCTCACATTGTTGGTCCCACTGATTAAAAGTGTGCATTTTTGTAATATTTGTGACTATGAACAATGAGTATGACAAAACATGTTCTTTATAGATCTAATTGTGTTAGAACCTTAAATATAGCAACAACACTCCTTCTGGGTTTGCGGTGTATTGAAAAGACTGAACACAAAAAAATCCATCTCTGCTGTGCTGTGTACAAAGTTAGGCGGCAGTAGCCCAGCAAACCCTGGTAAAATCAGGCAACCGTTTCAATACCGTTTGTCAGTGAGGTGTTTACCGTTGAGCCACTTGGAGTTGTACTGGGCGGTGCGCAGCGGAGGCATGTTGCCAAGGCTACGATAAATCACAGGGTCGCGACCCGAGAAGTCAATGACGGTGGCGGCATACAGCTCCCCCTTCTCCGTCACCATGGCAGTGGAGTTGTGACGCGGGTCATAAGGACACCTCGCTACCCCGTTCACCATGTCCAACACCCTGCTGAGGTTCCCGATCTGAAGGGAGGGTTGAAGAGAGGTTAAAGGGATCGTTTCAGGGCAATGTGGCCCTTGATCTGCTTTCCCAGAGACAGAGCAACCCGTGGGTAACATGAGTATTGTTTTGTGTCCAGTGCGAAGGATGTTAGGGCTGGTTTTGAATGCTAGTGCTAACTAGCACAAGCACAATGACTGTAAGTTTACGGTGTCTGTATGTTGGTAAGCATGCTTTATCAACTCCACCAAAACACCAAATGAGGGAACATCTTTTAGAACAATGGTGTTCTATCCCTCCAGTAGAGTTCCAGGGACTCGCAGAATCCATGCCAAGTCACACTGAAGCGGTTCTAGTGGCTCGTGGTGGCCCAACACATTACTGAGACACTTTATGTTGGCTTAATCCGTCACACTCACACACAAATAATATTGCTTAGAGCTATAGTTGTTGATATTTCCTGTAATATAAAGTATATCTTTTTTATATACAGTGACTTTGGAAGTATTCACAATGATGGAGCCCACTGTGCTTCTGGGAACTTGCAACGCTTTAGTAGTTTGTGATTACCTTCCCCAGATCTTTTCCTCGACACGTTTGACAAATCTCTGAAATCTACAAAGAGTTCCTTTGACTTAATAGACTGCTTTGTACTCTGCCATGCACTGGGAATTGTGGGACCTTTTTATAGACAGGTGTACCTTTCTGAATCTTGCCCAATTATTTGAATTTGCCTGGTGGACTCCAATTTCTGGAGACGTCTCAAGAATAATCAAAGGACACTGAATACATTTGAGCTCAATTTAGTGTCATGGCAACAGATCCGCATTTACATAAATTGTTGCAAATATCCAAAAATGTGTTTTCACCTTGTCATTATGGTGTGGAGGCTAATGGCAAAAAAACCCAGTGCAATCAATTATGAATTGCGTCTAATTCAACAAAATGTGGAGAGTGAAGGTGTCAAAATACTTTTTGGTATTCACAGGCAACACCTTGCTTCACACTAAATAACACGGCTGTGTTCGAGAGTGTCAGTTCTGCCTAGTCATTTATCACCGACAGCAGCCTGACTGAAATACAAATCATAACAAGCAGTTATTTAAGAGGTAAGATGATTTTTAGATCAGTCTGCCTGCTACGTATGTGATTGGTGACCAGGTGTCATGCTGCCATGGTCCATGTCTGGAAAAAGAGTGATGTCTGCTTATTCTGTTTTCATTCCCCAACTCCCCTGTACTACTTCTCCTCCCTTATCCCCCTCTCACTCTCATGTAAACCCCCTCCACTTCCCCTCTCACTCATGTAACCCCCCCACCCTCCAGTCCCCCTCTCACTGATGGTACGCCTCCCACCCCTCCACTCTCACTCTCACGTAACCCCCACCCCTCAACTCCCCCTCTTACTCTCACGTAACCCCCACCCTCCACTCCCCCTCTCACTGATGGTATGCCCCCCACCACTTCACTCCACCTCCCACCTGTCGGGTTGTGCAGACGGGGGTAAATGCATTGGTTCCGCAGGTGAAGATCCGCCGACCAGTGATGAGCAGGACCCGGATGTAGTTCTGACACTCATCCTGATGGGAACACAGGAGGCGAAATGTTACAGAAGCCTGGACACGCGTTCAGAGTCTAATTAAAACTTACGGCCATTATGTCCAGGACTAGGTTCTAGCAGCTGTTAGTACACTGACTTCCTTTACAGCCACAACATCTGACTTGCCTCAGCCTTCCCTTTGCTTTGACAGGATCGTCTGGTGTCTTCGTCTGGTCCCCATTCTACTGCCTAGGGATAGGAAAAGGCTACATAAACTCTAGTGCCAAAAGGAAAGACATAAATGTGTGCTAACACCATAGAAAGGTTCACATTTAGTGAAATCACTATGAGATGAGTATTAAGTCAGATAGGTGCATGTCCAATTTATATTATGAACTGTTGTTTGCAAAGCTTATGCCAGGTGATATACACAAATGAAATGAGGCACATTACTTGGATGGGAAAAAGTGATGAACGCAAAACATGCTGTGGGGGTCATTTGCATAATGAAATGAGAGAGACGCTGTGACCTTTTAGCTCCCATTAACCAATGACACTACATTGTTGCCCCCGAACTCTATCAAACCAGTACAAAACTTTATCTACGCAGTCAGTGCAACGCGAATACAACAGAACCCCCAGTAAGCACGAAATGTTCTAACAACATCTGCATGTGGTTCCCCAACTGTTACTCTGCATATAATTCTTCCCACCACTTCCTACATTGCAGCATAGTGATAAGAGTAATCCAGCGTAAGAATACTAGTGTGCGACCAGGGCGTCATCTCTTTTTATAGAATTTAATTACAGCCAAGTGCGCTGAGTCAGTGCAAAGCCGAATCAGCAATTTCAATGGAGAAGCAATTTATTTGGGTGGGGGGGAATGTGATTCAAGTTTGAAACTGCAAATCAAGGTTTGTTTACGCTGAAATTCCGGAGAGTAAATAACATTCCTCATCTCAAGGCCTCAAAACTGCAATTTAATTCAGTCAGCCACAGTGTACAAATTAACAGCACGTTCCAGGTTTTTACAGTTCTACTTAAAATAGCCTTCTGGATGCTCACTCCTAAATTCACTCCCAGCAACTCTTTCCCTGGGTCGCCCCTGGCAACTGAGCGCCCAATAATTCTTAACATCGGGGACAAAGAGTGAATGAACAGCCAAACTGAAAACCTTTCTCCGTGTTTTGCATAATGGCATTGTGGCCTCTGGTGCACTGGTCCATTAAGAAGTTGCTTCTCAGAGGCGTCTTTCACGGTTCGCTCGTTCCGATAGGCCGACCAGCCACATGTCCCTCCCCCAGCCCGCTCCCTGTCCATCTATTTAGTCTAGCTGATGAATGACCTTAGAGTCTCCTAGGGACTGGAGGACAAGTGCCCTTACTTATGTACATGGGTGAATCGTGCCGATACCCTTCGCCTATGACAGGCACGTCTAACATTTTGATATTTGAAATTGTAAAACATAACGTTTATATTCAGTCCTCTTTGAATTCATGGTCTCTTATATCCATGGATTTCATTTGAGTCTAATTCCTAAGCAGGGGTTGATGATCCATTCATCATGGAGCCATTGAATGAGATGTGAGAGAACCGATGACCGATGGACAGAAACAGTGGACAGAACTACAGCCGTAGCGACAGACAGCAGAGTCAGCAGACGGAGAGGGAATAATGGCCGGGGGAGAAGACAGAACAACGGACCTCAGACAGAAGGGTGTTTGCGTGTTCTAACGGCAGTACCAAACAGCTAATTCTAATGGGTTTTCTGGGGGCTGCTGAATGGGTACCATCCCCAGAAGGCAACGACGAGAACCCGAGGACAAATTTGACGGAAAGTTCATGACTGACATAAAATTGATTACGAAATGACGAGAAGGGATCAGGGGGAACGAGCGGAATCAGTGGTGAGAGAAAGAGAGAAAAAGAGGGGGAGGAGAGTGAGTAAGAGGGAAAAGAGGGATGAAGAGAGAGATAAGGAGGGGAGAGAGAGAAGGTGGGGGGGGTAAGCGGGAGGCGCAACAACATCACAAAAACTATATTTATCTCCTTTCCTTGTCAACCATATTTCAACTTGTTGGATATTGTAACACCAGGACATAACAAACAACATAACATTTCAAATGTCTTCATCCTGTTTCTTTCCCTCTTTCTTGTATTACACATCTTTGGTATTTTCCAATTGCTCTAGCAATGTACGCACAAAGATCCCACGCCAGCAAAGCCCTTTGAATGTGTGTCAGGGCCGAGTTCGACTGGCTAGATCCCGTTGCTGTGTCATGTTGCTACTGGCAGACACCAATCAGCTCTATAGTAAACCGCCCCACGATGTTGACATTCCTGGCTGGAGCCCAGTGAGATCACCATCTACTACGAACAGGCCTCCTGCACAGTTTCTTACCTCCACAGAGGCCTATGTAATGGAGGTCATGCTCCTGTCATGATTAACTTGGCCTGAGACCTGAAGGCTTGATTATTGCAAGCAAAAGAACAGCCTAGTCCTGTGTATGGCCAACAGCTGCTCTGGTGTGTCTTATTATAGAACCACCATTTCAGGGTCTTATATTGTGGACCAATATGGAATTTGAAATAGAGTCCTTTAATATAGACCACATGCAGAATACGCCATCATTCTCAAATGCCATTTCTTTCTGGTGCTCTGGCTGAATCGTATATTTCAGTATTTATAGAGTAGCTATTATATGGTGCAGCCAGTTTAAAATGGTAAAACAGAATATTTATTTATGAAATGTTGAACATCTAATAGTCAAATGGTTGTAAGATAGCCAGATATGTAGCTTTATGTAGTATAATAGCCAGATATGTAGCAAGATATGTAGCTTTTTTCTATTTTCTGGTGATTGTGTTGTAGAAAGCTGAGCAGGTCAAACATTACTGGTCAATCCAATTCCCCTTTAATGTCCTCACACACAAGCCTTTACGCATGGATTCATCGCTAATGTATGACAAAATGATCAACCTTGTTACAGTCAACCCTGTTACAATATTTGTCACTTGCATGCAGAAGACAGTACAAAGTTTACCAAACTGGTAGAAGCACCCTTAAACAACCACACTGTCTTTGCCTATGATTTCAAAGCACGACAAACGTCCTAATTTACGTAGTAGGCAGTCCTAGTGGGGGATTGGTTATGCTTACCTGTAGGAGAGAAGCGTTGCTAAGGCTCAGTCGGAAGAGGTGATTTCTACAGGCAGAAGACCCAACATGGCGTCACATTTCATATCAGAAGGAAAGAAGCCAATTATAACATGTCCTTTTGTTTGTGTGTTACCTGGCTCCCACAATTAGCTGGTTTCTGGTCAGGTCAAGGGCCAGCTGGGAAAAGTCCTTCACCCCGGGATGAGAGAACTGTGACATCCAAGGACTCAATGCTGGGAGGAGGAGGCGAAACAACCGTGTCAACATTCGGTAGGTGTGGGAACTGACGCCAAACATTCGCTCGGCACGGGTCCCGCTCTTGCATAAGATGTGTGACGTAACTACTGACTTCGTAAGAGACATCAGACCTAACCAGCTTCTGTAAATACAGCTGTGTGTTTGTTTTTTCACCGATATACAACAAGGTAAGTCAACAGAAAACCAATTCTCATCTTCAACGAAGACTTGGCCAAAGACATAACATCGCAAGGGGACAGAACGACAGAGTCACATGAATGACAGAAAACCCGTTCAAATTTGCGTCACCTGAGTAACAATGAGGAGCATGTTGACACATCTGTATTATATCAAGGTCAGTGCGACTGTGAGAGCGGACAACTCAAAACCAAAGGCAGATAATCTCTTCCTTGAGCCCTGTGCTGAAGTGTGTGGTGACCCTTATCAGAGGCTAAGCTACCCTGCTTTATTGGATGGAGTATGTGAGCTGGAGACAGGGGGGAAAAGAAAGAAATATGGGCCGTTTTGGATGAAGGATGTCTCCAAAGCAATCAAAGCTGGGTTTGTTTTAGTGTTTCTGATCTTAATGCAACCTGACACCCAACAACCAGCCGAATCTCAGGGTTGCACCAATCAAAAAGACTGCTTGATGGGCGAACATAAAGTTCATCCTGAATGACTTCGGTGGGAGGGACAGAGACTACTTCAAAACAAATCGGAATGTCTGAGACGTGAGCTATGGATGACGTTACCAAGCTGTATCACCGATTTGTGGCTTCAGCAAACCTAGACTATTTAATTAAAGTTCACCATAGTTTAACAGCTAAAAACCCAACTGTCACTGAAGGCAAGAGTGAAAATCCTAATATTGTACTGAGATAGAACATATTCTAGTGTGAGTGTTTAAAACAGAATATTCACCACCACTATGCAAAACAAAACTGTTAATCACAGCCATTATTGTCTAAAACATCAAACTGTTAAAACAGAGCTTCAGTTTTCTGCCCGTAAAATACCTTTATAAATGCTCCCTTAGGGTAGGAATAATGACGTGTCATCTATCTCTTTTAGGATGAGAAACGGTGTGCTGCATAAAGGTCGTTCCCACTGAAACTTGTCCAAGACGGCAATGTTACGTTGAGAAGGAAAATGGAACAGAAGATCTTAGAGCATTCACTTTACACTATTATCGCCCACACAGTACAACTCAAATTACTACTCAGAGTTTTGTTCTACGCCACTTTGATGACATGAAATTAGTGCTACACAAAAATGACCTTAAATAAGTCAAATAACTCATTGGTTACATTGCAGTATTCCGACACTTTAATCAGAATTACCTGTCAAAAGGAACATATACATACATGATTTTGTACATACTTAATCAAAATTACATTTATTCTTAATGTAAGACAAATGTAAACCAAGTGGTATTTTGATGTTTGGCAGACAAATTGTGCTTCTGGATAATCATAGGTTGATTTAACATGAACATTTTCTCCCAAGACAAAATGACTTGCATGAAAATATAATTGGGACATTTTGTTCACATTTTCCAGATGCACTTCCAATGTCACTACAAGGAACAATTTAGGACACATCACTTGCACAAGGCCACATCAGCAGGTTTTCCCCAGTTATGGAGATTTGAACCAAGGATTACTGGCCTTAATGCTATAACCAGTATGTCATCTGCCTCCCCTTGTCCCTTTTTTAGGCATTGTGATACAACCAAACCAAATTAATAGAAATCCAATGTAACAGTTTGGATCAAACTTCAATTCTAGCGGTGTGAAAACATGCCAAGAGACATTAAAAATTGAACGTGGGAAATATTGTGGAAAGCCAAGTGACCTCTTAGACTCTATCCCTAAGAGAGCGTATGAGTATGGTCATTTAGTAGCCACGCCTGCTCTGGGGATCAATCAGTGACCATGGACCGTACTCCATCCCTATAGTTTTCTTGGGCTGATTTTTGGTTTGGTTGAACAAAAATGTTTCTCAGTGCCATGGCAGACTGTATTCAAGGGCTCTGTCCCTCTCTCTCCCACTCACTTACTCGCTCCCTCTCTCTGCTTTCAATTTTCAATTCACAAGAGATAATGGAAACCTGAAAAGAGCTGACTGTGGAGGGTGAAAAGCGAGGAAGGGGCGCACAGGATGAAGAAAAAGAACAGACAGCTCTCGAAGGGAAAAGGCATACTCTGAAAAAGAGAGCACCCCAAGTATCTCCAATCACGCAATGTAGCTGTCCTTTCGGTTTCTTTTGGGCCTGATCTATACAGCTAGCTTTTAGGGTAAGAGGAGCGATTTGGGCGGATGAAGGTGCAGCAGAATCCTCAGAGGAGATAGCGGAGAACACACCGGAATGGTCTTGCTATAACAATGCAGGGTGTAGGCGGTAAAACAGCATTGGTAATCCTTGAAATACGTTATCTTCGCTTCGATCGAACTAGCCAGGCACAATAAAACCAAATTGGAATGTTCTTTCTTTTTTTTTTTAAAGTATTCATACAAATGCATTCCTGCCCACCAGGCAAAGCAGACAGACTTGAATACTTAAACGAATATGCTCACCTTTGTATGGGACGATTGGATGAACCTTCCTGGTACACTCGGGCGGGGGAGGGGGCCGGCTCTCGAAGTTGACCAACGGCTGCTGGCAATGACAGAGTGGCAGGGAGAGGAGCAGGAGTAGACCAATGGAAGGAAGGGACGTCTCCCACGAAGACATGGTCATGGTTATGGGGCCAACCACGTCCACCTCACCTCTAGCTAGTCCTCACAGGACACCCTTGAGGGAAAAAGGACAGAGATGTTGATTACCATACAGCCAACGCCGACAGTTAGCAAAATGCTTATTCATGCTTAAATCAACCGTGTATTGTTTCAATTTTACTTAGACATTGAGTTTTTAGACTATTTTTTTACTCTTTATTTAACTTTTATTTAACAAACTAATTAAGGAAATATGTTTTGCAAGAGGCCGTTTTGAGAATGCTGGCTGGGATTTAAAGTATATACAGTTTGTTTCAAAGACATCAAAGACAAAAGTGCCAGAATAGACTGATCAGATTACACCACAAACCTTTCAGTGACCTAAATATATTGACCATTCTGACCCAAAGGCCTTGTACTTTTGACTCTTTACAGGCTGGCCAGTTGAAATTAACCTGTCTAGTGTGGCTGAAATTGTGCAGTGCCAGAGAGATCGGCATGACCTTAGAAGCGGGGGGGGGGGGGGGGGTCGAAGTTTAAAACAACACAGGAGACATCGAGCCACTCCCCCCATCCGACACAGACTAATGCAGCCTGTCATTGCTGATAACAACAAGCATTCATTCAAATGAAGCTAAACATGCGGGGGGAAGTTGGTGATGTGTGCTTGACCTCTCTCCAAGAGCACTCGTTAGAGACACATTGTTCCCACCAAACTAAAGAAAGGTTTTACACGGTAAATCAAAACACACGGAACATTTTCCCAAAAAAAATAAAAAAACTGCGACTACCTCCACGGTGACAGACATTCCTCAGCTCGGATTCCAACACCCATAAGTCAGACAAACAGACACATACGCGTTCTAAAGTTCTGGTGCGTTTCTTCAACCGTGTATCCCTCACACGTTGCGGGAACAGATGTGGACCCGTCATTCCTCTTATAACGACCGAGCAAGCGAAGTGAAAGAGACGCCGAGCGTTAGCTGCTGCAGCCCAAGACATCTGGTGGTAGGCCCTCGAAGCCGACCCCAAAGCACACCACAGCGGTTCTCCTGGCACACAGCGGTTCTTTAAACATCTGTATTATCACGCCATCACCGCTGGCATCTGCAGAAAACATTGGTCTGTGGGTAGGTGCCCACGTGGGTACACACACACATACACCTGACTGCAAGTGGCCTGGGCACCATTCTTCTCCCACAAACGTCCTTGTACAATCGAGCAGAATGACTGGAGTGTTTTTTGTGTTTTTTTTTTTTAACAAAGTTGATCATTAATGTTGGCAATGAACCACAAGAGGCGTTCCACCACGACTGTAATGAATTGATGTTTGGGCCCCGAACGGCTGCCAGGTGTGTGTGTTTGTGTGTGTGTGTATATCAGACTGTCATTCTGGCTTCTGTTGTTATTCATCTTCGGTAAAGAAGGATGGGCAGCCTGCTGTTCACTTGATGGCAGCAGATATAGTAGCTTGCCATGGATACAGCATTTATAATTGGAATTATTAAGGGAACAGAAGTTTGTAGACTGTATTCATGTTGATATTGTGAATGATGAATCAAACCTCTGGTGTCCGTTGGCTCACATATGTTTATAGTAAGGTTTGAACCCAGTGTTAGGGTCCTTGTTAAAAGGCTGAGGTAATACAATTTGGCAGTACAAAAACAATGAAATGATAAATCTGGACACTCCAGACACTGCAATCTAACATCGATCCATAATTGGTAGCGAGCCATTGGCTAGAGGTTGCAAATTTCTCAAACGGGGACTGGCGATGAGCCTCTTTGGACCAGATTATTCACTAGTACTGAAAAGAGTCATGGGTTCCGGTCAACTGAACTGCCCTATATAGAATATAAAGTGCAGATTGGGACTGAGATGGGGCGGAGCTGATCTTTCAATCCCATGTCTATTACTTCAGCATTCTTTCCTCTACTGTGTGACAGACATGTTTATGTTACATTTTTTTTATTTCGTTTTGTCACTTTAGTGGGCATCCACCAAAGCTCAGATCTGTAGCGTACTGGACGTCAAGTTGTGCCCCCGCGGTCACAGATTGGTCGATCCTCAAAATGCATTATGGAATCATAAAACAAATGAGCTTAATCACTACAAAATCAACTAAGTATTATTTTAACTAGGTAGTATATCGTGAATTAACAACAACATTGTACTGCAGATGAGGAATTAGATGCAGAGGCTAATGACAGACAAAGGACATGGGAGTAAAGCTTATAATCTGTGTTTTGCTGCTTGATTGATTTGTTGTTGCTGGCTGGGTGGTAGATGGGTCTGGCCTGTGTCGATCTGAACTCCAGAACCATTAGGTGAGGGGCCAAACGAGTGCTGTTAACAACAGACTGGTGTGGACAGAGAACAAGCTTGATTGGTGAGTGACTGGAGTGTGTGTGTGTGTTTGAACAAATTTGATTAGATAAATGCAAACAGAAAATGTCCGCTGACTGTTAAACTAGGACAACACAATTAATGAGGCTTTTGCAACTGGACAGTGTTCAAATTTGGATTAAGAATTCAGTTTAGGGTTAGATTTAGATTTCTGATGTAAAGTTAATGCTAGGGTCAGTAAAAATAATATTGTTCAAGGTTAATTAGTCTTGATTTCCATATGTTCATAGCCAGGTTGTGTGGGTGTTAATGCATGTTAAGTAACAGACACATTTTCAGAGAGACAGTCAAAGAGAGAGGAAGACAGAATCAGAGACTGAATCAGAGACAGAGAGAGACAGACAGACAAAGAGAGAGAGACAGACCAAGAGAAACAGAGAGCGACTGAGATGTAATAGTTCAGAGGCCGTGATTGACTCTCTATAGGGGACAGAAGGCAGTGTCTGGCCTCCCCGGCAGCCTGAGGGGTTTCTAAGGCAGACAGGGCCTTGGGTGGCGAAGAGGAGGGACGTCTGAAGCCCTAACCCACAAACACTCCCCCTCACCTTTTCTAATTAGCGTTACCCGTTCTCCTCCGGCCTGCCACAGACAGTCTTCCCCCCGCCGCGTCGTTCTCCCTCATCTCACTCTCCAGACCCCCTAAAGTCAGGCCTTTAGTGGCCATGTCTAATCAACGTCAATGGGCCAGACCCGGCAAATCCCTCTAAAAAGATGTGGAAAGGCTAAATAAACCTTTCGCTAACTGAAAAATGCTATTTTTTATGATTTGTGAAGTATTAGTAAAGATTGTAAAAGATGTATTTGTCTAAAATGGTACCACAGCCAGTATCCATGAGACGGAAAGCCAAGCAGGTCTAGACCCTCTATCACAATCGTGAAATGTTTTAAGTACCCTAGGTAATTTATTGGCAAAAAGTAGCCAATAACTGGTGCTGTAAAGTTTTTACTGATTCTCAATGAAAGCCTAGACACAATATGTACATTAAGCTGACTAATCTGCCTTCAAGTTTTCAAAAGTTCAACTATTTCAGTTACTGCTGATTCCTAAAGATCTGTATCTTCCAGCACTCTGTTATACATAAGAGTCTGGTTATCTGGGGCTTGCTGCAAAACAATGAGGAAATGCTTTGTTGGGGAGAATAAACGTTAAGTGTAATGTGTAGGTTACACAATGTAATCAGATAAGTTGAGGTGTACGAAATAGCAGGGAACCTGAATAATCAAGGAATATCTATATCTGACAAAAATAAATGATAAATGGTTTACAGTGTATGAAATAGCAACAGAAAATGCACAATTAAGCTACTAACTTTTCCTATCTCAATCAAACCTGGATAAATAAAACAACACAAACACATTACAAACACACAGTCATAACTACACTCTGCAACCATTTTCCACCATTTACCACAACCGATAATCACCAAATAATTTAATAATCGCCTCAAAAACTCAAAACCCGTAACAAGGTATACACTTCCACACCAACAATGTTTCTCCGTCCCAGGGCAGATAGCAGCTAACCACTTCTATCCCAGATGTTTCCCTGTAAATCAATGGTGTTTGTATGGCTTCAGGAAGTCTATTGATTTCCTGCCCGAACCTGTTGTTTTGTGCTGCTCCCTGTATCGCTGTAGCTAGCGTAGGCCTGTGGAATCTCGTCTCGCACTCACTACACCATGGCTAGGAATCTGCTATTACTACAAGTGCACCATAGAGCAACCAGACTTGTCCCTGTTAAAACTAAATCTGTCAAAAGGCTGGCAAAGTAAAAATGACACATGAGCGAGATTACTTCTCTAAGCTGATCAGTTAGTCGAATAGTTTTCAATGTTTCACTAGTTCTTTAAGGCAGAGTGCAGCGCAGTTACTTTCCTCCAATAACCTTATAGATGCACACATTTAAGACGACGAGATTAGTTCAACTTCCCAAACTACCACCTGTTGTGTGCAAACTATATGATCCAAGATGCTCATTTGTGGTATCAAGCGGTCCAGATGTGAGTCTTTCGTAATTCCAAAGGCTGGCTTCACGCAACGCTTCGTCTTTCTCCGGTTAGGTATAGCTGAGTCTGCATTAGGGTCCCTAACTCCACAGTCCCTGAGCTAATGGCTGCTTTCACACAGAACACATTCAGCTCGCATTGACGCCTTTGTACGGTGGCGACGTCAAAAGATAAACTGCCCTATTTTTCCTAAACGGTGCACTACATTTGACCACAGCACTATAGGTCTTTGTCAAAATAGGGAACTAAATAAGGGGTTAGAGTGGCGCCCGCAATGCACATTGTAGCTTCCCTGTCAAACAACGCACCTCTCACCACTCAGTATCCATCTATAAACAAACTGCTCCACACTCCAGTAAATGAGCCTGCATTAGTCCCTTTTTTATACTGTCAATCATGTACTTTTTTGTTTGATTTCTGCAAGCTCAAACCGCTGGCACCTTTAGTGGATATAAAGTTGACACACCCCTGCTTTTTGTGATGAAAAGGATGAGAATGAGTTAAAATGCCAGGTTTTTGTGATGTAAAAGAATGAGACAAAGATAAATAATGTCAGAATTTTGTCCATTTTTAAGGTGACTTATAATATGAACAATTCAATTGAAAAACTTAAATCTACGAGGGGGAAAAATGAAAACCTTACAATAACCTGGTTGTCGTGCACACCCTCTTATAACTGGTGATGTGGCTGTGTTTAGAATTAACCAATCACATTGAAACTTAAATAGAAGTTATTAAACACCTGCCATCATTTAAAGTGACTCTTATTAATCACAAAAAAGTTCAACTGTTCAGCTGTAGGATTTTCCTGACATTTTCTTAGTTGCATCTCAGAGCAAAAGCCATCGTCTGCAGAGAGCTTCCAAAGCATCAAAGGGATTTCATTGTTGAAAGATATCAGTCAGGAGAAGGGTATAAAAGAATTTCCAATGCATTTGATATACTATGGAACACAGTGAAGACAGTCATCATCAAGTGGAAAAAAAATGGGTCAACAGAGTTACCAAGAACTGGACGTCCCTCCAAAATTAATATGAAGACGAGAAGAAAACTGGTCAGGGAGGCTTCCATGAGGCCTACAGCAAAATTAAAGGAGCTGCAGGAATTTCTGGCAAGTACTGGCTGTGTGCTAGATGTGACAACAACCTCCCATATTCCTCATATGAATGGGCTATGGGGTAGGGTGGCAAGATGGAAGCCTTTTCTTACAAAGAAAAACATCCAAGCATGGCGGAAGTTTGCAAAAACAAACATCAAGTCTCCCAAAAGCACATGTGAAAATGCGTTATGGTCAGATGAAACCAAGGTTGAATGTTTTGGCCATAATTCTAAAAGGTATGTTTGGTGCAAAAACAACACTGCATATCACCCAAAGAACACCAAACATGCAATGAAGGATGGTGGCGGCAGCATTATGCTTTGTGGCAGTTTTTCTTCAGCTGGAACCGGGGCCTCAGGGTGGAGGTAATAATGAACAGTTCCAAATACCAGGCAATTTTGTCACAGGCATCCATTAGAAAGCTCAAGATGAAGAGGAAGCTCACATTTCAGCACGACAACGACCCAAATCACACATACAAATCCACAAAAGCATGGCTTCACCAGAAGAACATTAACGTTTTGGAATTGCCCAGCCAGAGCCCAGACCTGAATCCCATTGAACATCTGTGGGGTGATCTGAAGAAGGCTGTGCACAGGAGATGTCTTTGCAATCGGACAAGATTTGGAGCGCTTTTGCGAAGAAGAGTGGGCAAATATTGCCTCATCAAGATGTGCCACGTCAGGATGTGCCATGCTAATAGACTCCTGCCCAAAAAAAGTACTGTAATGAAATCAAAAGGTGCATCAACAAAGTATTAGTTTAAGGGTGTGCACACTTATGCAACCAGGTTATTGTTAAAGTTTCACCCTCAAAGATTTCAGTTTTTTTTATTGAATTGTTCATGCTATAGGTCACATTAAAGGTAGAAAAAGTACTGACATGATTTATTTTTGTCTGGTTTCTTTACATTACAAAAACCTGTCATTTTCACAGGGGTGTTTAGACTTTTTATATCCACTGTACATAACAAAACACTATAATGCCAATGCTTTATATAAAAAACACAAAATATTGCAACAAAAAAAGCAGGCAGGATTCTTCCTTCACCTCAGATCGAAGACTCACTAACCTGCCGTTAGAAAACCTATAGGGAACTTATTGTTTCAATAAATCAAAAAATGTACAAATGTTACAGCCCACATGGAGGTTTTTTACCTGGTCGTGAAGAAAATCTCTCCTCCATCTTTCCAGTTAAAAAACAGTAATTGCTTTAAAACGTATTAATATCATTGACATGCATATAATATATAATACATATATATATGTATAATATATTTCCGTACCAGGAAACCAAACTATTGTCTTTAAGTACAGTGCAGAGGCAGTTCCTTGTGCAGTCCGTTTGGGTTCATTGTCAGAGTGACCCTTCTCCAACTGAGAGGATGAAAGGGCAACGGACTGCCGAGGCCAAGAGCATGAGTTGCACCCTGCGACGCGCCCGGCAGTTGTGAACTTGGGAAGATTAATGAACCAACTAAGCCTGCCACACAACCGCTCAACTAGGCTTTGTTGCCAGAACAGCTCTGGCTGTGCGAGGGGGCAGAGACAGGCGGAGAGGTAACGAGAGAGGCAGGAGGAAGGAGAGTGGCCGACCGGGGCGGGACCAAGCGTTCAGACGCTTTGTCCACCGACTCAAATAAGGGAACAGCTGTCAGTTCCGTCCAATTCTATTTTGTACAGAGCGCTGCATTTTCACGGCCACTTCCTGACGTGTACTGACGCAGTGACAAGGAGGCTGACGCCGGGTAATTGGGTTGGAGACTGACAGGGCCGGGCCCGATCTGACCGGGGTTCATATTGTATACGTTTGCTTTCAGATAGTGCGAGGGTTTCAGTGAGCCTGCTTGGAGCCACGCGGGCCGGGCTTGCCGTTTAGCTGTTCCTCTTGGTTGTACTGAACTGGACAACCTCAATCACGCTCAAAAACAATGGATGTTCAAAAACTGATTTGAACCCAGGTGGCCAATCTTGGAAGATTGATTAGAAGGCCTTTTTGTTCACTGCACACCGACGAATTAATGTGCATACACGCCCGCACGCACGCACGCACACACGCACACACGCACACACCTGGGCTTATGAGTGTGTGACAGCTCTGTGTGGGCTGTTTCCCACACTCCCTGTGGACATGTCATATTCCATGAAAAAGACTAGAACTTATGCAATGCACTGGGCTGGTTGTCAATTAACAAGATCAGGCTGACACTCCACTCCATGAGCCAGCTCTAGATTCAATTCTTATCGACAATAACTGGGGATAACGTTACAGTCCAATGTTGCACAAATAAGCAACAAGACGGTACAATACAACATACCTGTCTTCACAGTGTATCTGTTTTTGCCACAAACCTACTCATGACCTGTCAACAAGTTCCATAATAGCATCAACAAATTCAACGTAAATCACGACTTCCAAAGAGAGCACCCCGTTGACGTCTCCATTCCGGACGCCGAACCTTTCTCGGACTTGGACTCGCTGTCCCATTATGCACTCCTGTCTGAATTTCTCAACGCGAGCATAGTTGTTGTGTCACAGGCAACCTAGACCATCTCCCGGTTTCGATGCGCAGGGAGTGACTTATGGTCCTGAAGCGTGTTGTTACTCGCTGCTGATGTTCCTGAGTGTTGTTAGAGAGATACATGTCATGAACAGTTAGAGTTGGGTTGACCATCGTCACATAGGTCTTTCATTTCGCTGTATCGGACGCCATTAGCCTTGAATTTGTTTGTTCAGTGTCCCCACTATGGTCAGGAAAGCACACCACTTTAGTAACATAACAGTGGCATGGAGCTCTTTGGACACTGTAAGGACAGCTTGAACTCCGGCCCAGGGTCACTGCGCTACGCCTGAACATTGATCCTTACTTTTTACAACAAACGTGATTCACGTTCCATCCTTCATGGCCCCCGTATTCATACTGCCAAAGATACATAATTCCATGTTAAACATTAAGCTTATTTTCAAACACTGAAATCCCGCTGTCACACTTCAATCTTTTCAATGGCTCCACAGTCACAGCGTATTCACATGGTAAGCAAGACAGCGATTGCCTGGAGAAAAGGAGGAGGGTCTAGGGAAAAGATGTTCAGTCACGGTTCAACACTTCTCTGGAACCAGGAGGGCAGACATTGTAGCCAAGCCGTGATTAATCTGTAGAGCTTCTTTGTCGTTGATTGAACAAAGTGAAGCAAGTTTCCTAAAACTGGGATGCACTTCCACCTTTGTGTTTATGCAGATGGATGAAAGTGTCATCATTTCCTAATGTCAGATGTCTTTCCAGTCTTTTCTCTTCTGTAAAGAGTCTGCAATGAGAGAGTTCCCCAACTGGCACATCCTGAGTAAGGCATCTAATGGTACTGGAATGTACACTCAACAGTTGTCCATGCTCATTCAGATTCAACATCATTAAACAGAACATCCAATCAGTGTAATTTTATAAACACTGCATCTCTATGACAAGACGTATGTTTGGTCCAAATGATGCAAGTGGTATCTGAAACATAGTGTGGATTGTTGAGATTTATTTGCCTAAGAAAGGCCAATACATTTGTTGTGTACTGTGCATGTTAAAAGTGCATGTTGAGCGTGATTTATATACACCTGTATACTGTACACTGGAAGAAATGGAAACCAAAAAAAAATATTATTGGGAAAACATTTAATGGATCACAATGAATAAAATGTACTATGTAAATTTCAATGTTATTTCCTTGATATAGTGCCACCATCTGGCCGATCTGACAGCTATGGCAAGACACATAATCAACCCCAATTTAGTCAAAATCAGGCCTGTGGTGTCTGAGATATTATGTGTCACTGACACACAGTCCCATCAATCCACACAAATAACATTAATAAGATCAGGGAACTCACATCAGAGCCCTGTGCTTTCCAAGCTATGAGCCACTCCTCTCAGTAAGGAATTGAACTCCATCCAAAATCCTTCAAAAGGAAGGGCAGGACCCCACTGGCCCTGACCCCCAAATCCCACCCGGAAACAAAGAGGGTCGCAAAAAAAACACCCTCCTCCTGAAAACAAAACTCCAAAAAGATACTTTGGGGCTTCCTCTACCCTCACTGCCCAACCAGGCTTCTGTGTTATTAAGCTACTACAGAAATACAAGAAAAATCATACTTAAATTGTCCATATAAGGGTTTCCCACAATTTGTTAGTTCAACTCCAATGTGACTACGATAGCCCACCCCTCCCCGTCTTTCTGAGGTCCTTCCTCCTCATGTGAAAGGCTCCACTGTTTGACTTGCCAAGTATCTGCCAATGGTAGCTCTCTTTTACAAGTGAATGGACTCAGTTTAGCCACAGCTAAAAGACACACTAACGCGCCGTGGCCCGACCACAATAGCTGGGTGGGTCATTTGCCAAAGCAAATGATGCTACTTTGGCCAGGCTAGCAGAGGAGGCTAGGGGAGATAACTGAATGCTAAACAGGAGCACAGCTGCAGCACTTTCCCTCTTATCTGCCTATCAGAGAGAGAGCGAGCGAGAGAGCGAGAGAGCGAGCGAGCGAGCGAGCGAGAGAGAGAGAGCGAGAGAGAGAGAGAGAGAGCGAGAGAGAGAGCGCAACACAGACAGAGACACAGACACAGAGAGAAACAGAGACACAGAGAGAGACAGATACACAGACAGAGAGAGACTGAGACAGGTGAGAAAAAAATACACACTTGGGGGGTGATATGAAATGTCCACATGTTAGAGAAGTGTCAAAGGACAATTTTATTAGAAATGTTAGGTAATTTAGCAGATACTTTTATCCAGAGAGACCATAGTAGTGAATGCATGCATTTTTCTATCCCTAACCCCAGTGTGAAACAAACCAACAACACTTGGGTTCCAAACACCATGCTCCCACTAAGCCCCATGCTCCCACCAAGCCCCATGCTCCCACCAAGCCCCATGCCCCCACCAAGCCCCATGCCCCCACCAAGCCCCATGCCCCCACCAAGCCCCATTCCCCCACCAAGCCCCATGCTCCCACCAAGCCCCATGCTCCCACCAAGCCCCATTCCAAGTAATTTACGGGGACACAAAGAATCAGAGTACTGGAGAATCCGAAAATCACTCTGCACCACAATTCGTTTGTTGTTATGGTTTTTTTTATACACCGTGCCAGCTACAAAATGTACGTTTTTTTGTGGCAAAAACAGATTGTTCTCCCCTCGTTTCGTCATTGTTTAATAACATATGGATGTCATTAGAATCTTCTAATAGATTGAGCATGTCCAACATGCAGCCTTTTGCCTCGAGACAATTTCCATCGACTATCTATTATCAAAGCCGTATGTGTATTTGGAGGCGATGTTCTGAGCGGAGGGAGTTACAGCGCTTCCATCGATCCATCCAGTGCACACATCTCCCCGTTCTCTCCCCTCCCCCTCCCAGCAGACGAGCTCCAGTCAGCCAGACAGGAGAACAAAGGGCATGGCTTACACAATAGGAGAGACTCCCTCCCGCATTGGGACGCAGATCACAAAGTTGGCATTGACAGACCCGACTGCGTCCTGTAACATCGGTCGGGGTGGATGAAAGGAGGAGGAGGGGTGAAAGGTGTAGGTTGGGTGGGGCTGTACGTGTGTGGGCGGGGTCAACAATTCTACTTCAGTTCAGCCAATGAAGTTACGCGGATTCCAAACATCCCTGCAGACAGGCCGTGATGAAATGTGCCACGGGAGGTTTTGGCTTCTTCTATTAAACCGAATTTGGTGACGGAATGGACCCTGATGACCACATGTCCACTGGGGGTTGAGAGCGACAGACGCCAGATCCGATACAAACAACACAGACGAGGCCATGCAAACGAGACCGCCCCCCCCCCCACTGACCAATGGGAGGATGAGCGAAGCGTACTCACCGGCACAGCATCACCAAACTCATTCTAGGAGGCCTAGGGTGGCACCAGTCAACCCTCCAGACCTCAACCTGGAAGGACAGAGAGAGAAATAGAAAGAGAGACTTGGTAACTCATCAGGCACCCTGGCTACTCCCTGTGAGGGCGTAGGGGTTTGCCGGGGAGAGGAGGGGTGCCGTTTTGAGCCGTGGAGCATTCCTCGTCTCTGAAAAACAAACGGTCAACTTTCTCTACAGAGAGGAAGGTGCGCGCGTGGGCAGAAGAGAAGGGCGCCTCCAGCCAGACGGGGGAGGTTGGAGGAGGGAGAAACTGTTCATTCACCGGAGGACCTCCGCCGTGTCTCCGGTCAAAGCGCAGGCTCACAGGACTGCTGCAGTGGCAGGTGTTTGTTTCGCCGCTGCCGTTCCGTAAAGGCTGACCGAGAGGCCAGAATTACTCTCGGCAGCAAACATCATCAAGATGTTATTACAAGAAATGTAATGAAGTCTGAAGTCATGTAATGGAAATGATAAAACTAGAGTAAAGCAAAACAACAGGTTGATCAGATTTAAAGGCCTCAGTGGGGCTCTGAGCCAACTCCCAGGTACATGTTCAGCTGCTGTACCTTTTTGTAAAATAATTAAACCCAGAACAGTTTTGCTGCTAAGACAGATTCCAATCAGTCACTAGAGAGTGAAGAACGTATTGGTAACTGATTCATTGTTAAATGGTCAACATAGCGGTCGCTACAACACAGAGGGCATTTAAATCAGTAGACGGTTCTGTGTTGGGAAAGACTGGTGTGTTTTCCACTGACCGACTGACCCTGGCTCCGTTTCCACCTCTCTAACTGGCTGGAAAACACATTCCTGTCCAGCGCCTGGGACAACACACAGTAGACCCACTATGCAGGTCACATACTGACACGACAAGCGGTTGACAAGGTAGCGTGTGCTGAAGCGAGGGATGTGCGTGTTTGACAGCTCAAATTAGAAGAAAAAAAAATGAGGAAAAAAAAAACGCTTGAACCCAAGGTCTACTCTTAATTAAACCGCGTGTGTGTGTGTTTGTGTGTGTTTGTGTGTGTGAGAGCGTGCGTCTGCGTGTGGAGATGACTAATACTCTAACCATCACAGCAACAGGATAGGGATTAAAGTGATCCACATGTGCCCCCAATTAAAACTGTTCAAACACCATCAACGTGATTTTCCACTGTACACAAAGAGCAAAAAAACAAAGCACTCCCTGATGTCCAGGACCGCTATATATTCAGCCTGTTTAGCCCCCACCCCCATATCAGTCAGTCAGATGGGTCTGTTTACCCTTGAGCTGTTTGTCTGCCGAGGAAAGGGTCACGAAAGATTACCCCCCCCCCGTCTGTCTGAACTGGAGGTCAGGGACATCTGGTTGATCTGTATTCTCTTAACCAGGGACCCGTCCTGCTGTGCCTCACCTTGTAGCCCTGAGGCAGGGTTCCGCAGTTTCATTCTGGCGCCGGATGATTTTTTTCTTAAGGGGGCACGATGTGTAATCTGTAACCTGCAGATTGAATGAGAGAAGCCCTGACAGATATAGTGTTTTGCGAAAACCTGATCCTACAGGGGACCCCAAATCACCCACCCCCCACTTCCATCCCTCCTGTATTAGGAGACTGTGCGTCTCACAGTGCGGATCAGTCAGATGGTTAGAGATTAGGCTGGTGTTCTCATCCGTGACCAAGTGTGTGCACGAGCGCACGTGTGTGTATGTGAGAGTGTTTGAGGGTTCACGGCGTAAGCCAGAGTGTCCCTTCGACCCCCGGGAGGACCGGATTGAGGTCAACTAAATAGCTCCAGCTAAGCGAGGGAACAGAGGAGCGCAAAACGGAAACAAACAATATAGGCGTGTGCGCGCAAGTGTGTGTATTAATGTGTGTCTACACTGGTGTGTGTGTGTTAATGTGTGTCTATGCTGGTGCGTGTTTGTGTGTTTTGTTTATGTTTCAAATAAATGTTGACATAGCTCATTCCCAAGGGAGCACAGGCTAGTAGACAAGTAGCATTTGGTTTCAGAGAATGTGTAGGACTCTGATTCTATAGGTGGACTGAAACCATGAGGGAAAAGTGAAGCTTCCTTAGAGTATACTATTCCAGTCAGCACATTTGGGTACACATAGGAGGGAATAGCTTAGAAAAGTGATGTTCTCTAACCACCAAAACCACACTGCTGTTGAATGTTTAATGAGGCCTTTTAAGACGGCAAAGTTTTCCGCAATCAGATAGCATTATGACGGCAACCATATGCTATAGGGATCTGTGGTGAAACGCAACAGGGTTGAAAGTCAGGAAAGGTCAGGAAAGGTCAGGAAAAGGTCCAAAAGAAAACAACCAAGCCTGTTTCGTAGAAACCTGTTGAAAGGTAATTGGTCATTAATGTGTGTGTTTGTATGTGGATGAAGGAATGTGTGCAAGTCAATGCAAGTGCCTAGTTTTCAGGTGGTTTTGGTTTGAAGGTGTGTGTGTGTGTGTGTGTGTGTGTGTAACAACAACAGAACCTTAAGAGAAGCCACTTGGGAGGCAGGGCAGGAGGAAGTCTGTTTGTGGTGCACAAATACAACATCCCACTGGGAGTGAAGATGGATAGGAAAAATGAGAGAGAGAGAAAGAGGGAGAGAAAGAGAGGGAGAGAAAGAGAGACTCAAACTGAAACACTGAGTGTGTGACAAGACTTGTGGATAAAGATGTTCTCTTCAGTCAAACATCAGAAAGGGTTGGAAAGAGCAGTTGATCTGTTCTCAAGCTGAACTCTGTGGATATCCATCATCCGCCGTTTCAAACAGAGACCGACAGAGAGGCCGAGAAAGATTTCCATACAAGTTGAATTTGCTGCACACTGTTGAGGAAGACAACGTTGTTTTTACACCCACGAGTGTTCGACATCCACTGAAAATCAGAATGGGGGATGGTTTAAAAAAAAAAACGAAAAAAGAGAAACTCAGCTATGCCAGAAAAGATGCGCGATTGATGTCATAAGGCATTGGTTCATATGAAACGACAGGTTCTGAATGGTATTTACATTGTAGTGGGCAGCTTAGGCAAGAAACACGTGAGCCAGATTTCAGACTGACTTTCTAATAGCAGAGCGCAGTAAGGAAGGAGGATGGAGACGTAAAGGATCAGGTACAGCCGAATTGATTTCCCTGATTAATTACTTTCCAAAGCAATTTCCAAAGGTGGTCAATTCATTTAGGCTGGAAATCACCCCCAGCGCTGTAGGGAACAGATACCGAATCAGTCTCATTAATGTGGAAATTAAAGCTGTGCGTGTGTGTGCGCCAAGTCTTATTAGCGCTGACAAATATTTAGTTCCTTGTTTGAAATGACATTTAGTCTGAATGCTAACTTGCCAGTTGTAAAAGGCTAAATGTTTGACCCATGACACTGATGTTCGTCCTGATATCTAAAAGGCAGCTAACTGGTTATCAGCAGGACAGGACAGCATGTCTAGAAAATGACACAAACACTAGGATGTGCCATGGTGTAAAGACGCGCGCACGAGTGCACGCGCGCGCACAAAATTGTCACAAAGGACTTAATGAAGGAATTAAATGCCATTCCCGAAGGAAATTGCCAAACGCACAAAAAAGAAACCAGGAAAGCACAAGGGCATCGCAGAGCGATCCACTGCTCAAACACACATAATGGCAATTAATGGTGACCATAAATCATGTCAGCAGTAAAAAAAAAAGCTCCACTTGGTCCTCATGCCCAACGGAGCAGAGGAGACAAATAGGCTGTCCCCAGAGACTAAACCCCTAACCTTTAAAGAGGCGGGAAGCGGGTCATTCATCTTTCTTAACTTCTCTTGGTAGACTACCGCAACCTCGAGAGACGGGGGGGCTTTTGCTTTTGCAAAACTTTCAGGCCAACTCCAGAGGCAAAGCGGAAACTGATTTCACAGTGCCGTTGTCATCCCCTTAGGTTGAGAGATAGAGCACAGAAAGCCAGACACTAGGGAGGACTCAATTACAACCTGTGCAGATAAGTCCAACCGGTATTAGGAGAACAAATCCAACAGCCTGATAATGTTAATTACTTCTGTAAGCTAACTGGCAATAATGCTACTTGTGGACGTTATTAGTTGTTAAAAAGCAAGCATAATGTCCTCCATGACTTACAACTACTGCTTATTGCACAAATGTTTTCTATGGTGCCTGATGAGGCTATTCTCCAAACACATTCCAACACTGCATAAGCCTCCATAGCCTATTCACACCTGTGCCTTCTTGACGTGTTCAGTTGTACAACCATACAACTGAAAACGAAGTTGATGTGAACATTTGGTGTCATGTTCAGTTCAAGTTCTCGCGCTCTCCGCCACTGGGTTTTCCTCTCTCGGAGTGTAACAAGTCTTCGGACAGTCTCTCGAAATGCTCGACTCATGTTTAGTCCTCCACCTATCCACACGTGTCCACAATCTGCTCGGCGTGTTCGCTAAACATGTCCCGTTTTGTTTTAGTGCCTTTAAACACAAGATGACTCAGCAGGATATCAAAAAGACAGGGCTCCAAGAAAAACAGCAGCCTGGGAATGGAACAAGTACCAAGTTGACACATGCAGCTGCACTTGTCATGTTTTTATCTACACATTCAAATGAACACGTTAAAACTATTGCAGAAATTCTTCTGGCATCCAATAGACATATGTTGTTGCTATTTATCCACCGGTAATGTAGGTCGGTCTCCATCTATAGTCTTATAGCTGTCTCTCCCCCTTATCCATGGTCACTCTACCCACAGACAGTCACTCTACCCACAGACAGTCACTCTACCCAAAGACAGTCACTCTACCCACAGACAGTCACTCTACCCACAGACAGTCACTCTCTCTATCCACAGTCACTCTCTCTATCCACAGTCTCTCTCTCTATCCACAGTCTCTCTCTCTATCCACAGTCTCTCTCTCTATCCACAGTCTCTCTCTCTATCCACAGTCTCTCGCTCTATCCACAGTCTCTCTCTCTATCCACAGTCTCTCTCTCTATCCACAGTCTCTCGCTCTATCCACAGTCTCTCTCTCTATCCACAGTCTCTCGCTCTATCCACAGTCTCTCGCTCTATCCACAGTCTCTCGCTCTCATTCATTTTTATCTCTAATCTCAAAGAGGGACAGCAGTCGATTAGAATACATAAATTAGTAAATTGGTCAAGGCTAGGTCAGGGTTAACAGTAAGCAGTCTCACATGGCAATCCTGCTTGACCCTTAGGTCTTTACTTATGCTGCTCACACTGTAAAAAGATTTTCAAGTCAAATACCAAACCCTGGCCAAAGAGGATATTTTACAGCCAAAACTCTGCATATCAATAACCTGACAGACCAGAGGTGACTGAGGCATTTCCTTTAGAGGATAATGTAAAAACAAGAACGTTTGACCTCACTTCCTGTCAAAATGGATCTAAATATTGAGCACTTGTCGGGTTAACCACTGGGGGAAATCGGTCGTACATTGGATCTGATACAATAGGTCTGAAAGTTATTGACATCTTGGACATCAGGGCTATTGACTTTCCTCTCTTTATCTCACTTGCACTTAGCCCTTTTTCACAATACTGAGCCAAGCCTTATAGCCCCGAGCTGTGCTGGCAATACTCATGTACTGCAGTTGATGGAACTGGACAGGACAGAAACATCGGAGTCATCAGAATCCCTATGGTCTGGCACTACAGCATAAGAACGGTATCCCATTCAAATGCAGGCCAGCTGGACTTCCTAGACCCCTTCCCAGGCACACCTCTGAACCCCGCCCCTCCGAAGGCCTCCCTTCACTCCAGAGGCATCAATACGGCTCTTGTCCAACTGTATAGCATATTTCTGCAAGCCGGGGGCCTTGCGTACAGAAATATTGACTTTTAATACCTCAAACATTTGGCTAGCCTGACTTCAACAAGCGCGCTGCTGTTACCCTGCAACTGGTAATACAGCTAAAAACAAAACGATTGCCCACACACCGTTCCACAGACCACTTAGTGAATGACATGGCCTGTCAAGAGTGACCACTGACCCCCGTATCCCGCTTGACTAGGTGAACATGCCGCCCTCCCTCAGACATCAGCCATTCATATATCAGGGTAGAGAGCTGTGGTCAGGTAGCTGCAGTATGGTGCTGTTGTCCCAAGGGCGCTACTTCTGTTAGACCTGTGGGTCCTGGTGAGGAAGGGTGCCATTTGGAATTCCGCTTGCCTGTCAAGTACTAAAATGATTGAAAGGCTGCTTCCATTTTAGGAAGCGTATTAAAAGCAGTAAGCCTTGGGTGTGGAGGAAAAGAGACTGATGGTTTGTCAGAAGGCCATTCATACTGTAAATATTAATCACACGGTGAGTTCCTCCTGTTAAACGTTAACGGGAAGGACTCAGGACTAAACAAGGAAGTCATTTTTATCTCGACAAGACGAACCTGGTTGTATTTTTAAAAAGGTGAGAAAGGGCACGTTTATATATAATTTTTATTTGGGGGGGGGGTATTGTTACACTATGATTGTCAAATGATCCAAGTAGGCAAACTAAGTCAAAACATCTCAGGAGAAGAATGGTAAACACACATACTCCCACTAATTCTAGAATATTGAGGAGTTCTGTCGGGAGAACTTGACTTGATTCTTTAATCGCACCAAAGATTTGGAGTAAACAGTTTGGCACACAGATTTTGGAGAATGCGTGGACACGTGGAAGCGAGCAGCTCTTATATATTCTGGGAATGTGAAAGAGCCGAGGGGTGGGAGAGTTCTGTTTTCAACTGTTAAGGATATCCTGCAATATATGTCCTTAAGACTTTCTCTGCTGTCCACTTAGTAAATATACATGATCATAAGGGGATGTGATTGGTGTGTTTCGGATCTCAAATGTAAGACAAGACTGTACACAAAGCAATAAAACAAAATACAATTAAAAAACTAAAAATAAACACCAATTTGGGTAAATGCGGTAGGGCACATAGGAGTGTGGGATTCTGCAGGTGCAGCCGTTAGATAACAGCTCGTTCATTTTGGAAGGTGTGAAGTGAGACAAAAGCATCGAGCTAAAGGGTCATTTGCAACTCATTCCAGTCATTGGCAACAGCAAATTGAAATGAGTATCGACCAAGGGAAGAATTGGCTTCAGCAGAGAGTGATAGTGATGTATCTTCCAGAGCACAAGCCGCTATTAGAGCTAAGCTAAGCGAGCTAAGGTAGAGGGTAGAAACCTAAAACTGATTAATAAATAAATGGGTACCGATGAATTTTGTGTGGAGTGGGAGGGCTGGGCCAATTAACCAGGGAGTATAGGTCAAAGTGATGTGTTGAAGGGGTCAAAGATTACAAAGCAGAGTTGTGAATTACATCCAACTTATGAAGGAGTTTTTGACAGCAAATCTAATGCTTTCGTTTCAGTGGCTGAGAATTGGCCGGTTTACAAGCGTGTACTTGGCAGCATACGCGAAGGATACCATATTGCGGAACAAGAAACAAATTCTGGAATTGACTTTAGGCTGCAGGTGGGCAATGTGGGAATTGAATGAGAGTGAGCAGTCAAGCCAAATACCAAGATATATGTAGGTGTTGACATACTCCAGTTCAATCCAATCCAGGGTAAGCATGTTTCTGGGGGATGCAGGTTGCAAAAGGCTTCGGTTGAAAAGCATACATTCAGTTATTTTTGAATTAAGTAGTAGTTGGAAGTCAGCATAGGCAGCATAACCTTAACCGAATGAATGTTGTGAAGTGAATATTGTACATAATAGAATCTTATACACTGCTGTTCATTTTTGCAAATGTTTTTCCTTATTCATAAATATCTTGTTAGTATATTGGAAAGTTCAATAAACATTAAAGAGGAAAAAAATGACTTTAGGATTCGGGGGTTTTCAATTATTTCCTTTCCTTAACCACAGTCAGACAATCTCATTTAGAGAGCTTGTTGTCACTGATGGTTACTAAGTATTTTTACTTTGTCCTCCATTTGCTTAATGATCTGACTACTAATATCCGGTGCCAAGATAGTAGGTTTGTCTCTTCTGAAGTCAATGGCCAAATATCTGTTCTAATTGGATTAAGGTCCAGGACACACAACATTGTCAAATTCAGCCTGAAAGTGTCCCTTTGGTTAGCCTGTCTTCAAAACCATCATCCAAGTTGTTCATGAACATTATCTCTGGGTCAGACGTCCTACAGTCATAGATGTGGTAAATAACTGTATATTTGTAATCCTTCCAACTTAATTGTCATTCAGAGGTTCGGTCTAAATATAAAATTGTGTACTATTGTTATTAAATATAATCTGAATACTATAAACTCCAATTGACAATTAGGGCACACAAAATTTGAATATTTATCAGAGATCCAGTTATACGGATGACAAAACTAAAGGAAAAACCAACAAAGTGTCTCTGTAAGGTGTTGGGCCACAAGCAGGCAGAACAGCTTCATTGGCCTTGGCATAGATTCTACGAGTTTCCGGAACTGCTGGAGAACTCCCTCATTTATTGTTTTGATGATGGTGGTGGAGAGTGCTGTCTAAAGAAATCGGTCCAAAAACTCCCATAGGTGTTTCATTAGGTTTCAATCTGGTGACTTCAAAAGCCATAGCATATAATTGATATCATTACCATACTCATCAAACCATTCAGTGACCCCTCGTGCCCTGAGGATGGGGGCATTTCTACCCTGGAGGAGACCTGATAATGAACCCTCTTTCAAAGTCACTAAGATCATTTCTTCTTGCCATCTTGATACAAAATCGAGGTCAGTTGGGCCTGACGAGCATTTTTCTACACACATTTCATTTTGGCACTGCTGATAGTTGGATGCTTAGGCCACGTATAAAGGCTGACAGTTAGTGGCCTTCGGATTGGAGGCTTGCGTAAGACAAAGGCAAAGAGGCTGGCAAGGTGGGTGCGGTCCCACGCAGCCTGGCGGTGTGAAGACCAAATATCCTTGAGTGTTGATGGACATAATGACCTGTGTAAAGTATAAATCCTACTGGAATGTAAATTTGATCTGTGGATTGATATAAAGCATTTGTGCGTGCGCTCATGTGAATGTGAGATTGGGTTTTTGTGTGTTGACAGCAGAGCCTCCCTGGTGACCTTGTTCTCCAATCAGAAACACTGAACTTAACACATGGCTAAGTCATGACAGCGAACCGCAAATACATCAGAGATACTTTCAGAAGCCTTTTTGTGTGTTTTCATTCCTGTGTTGTCAGGACGGCAGCTGAAGCGTTTGAGCAGAGCAACACTACTCCTTGGGCCCTGAGAACAGAGAGACCAACAGACAGACAGACCAAGAATGACAGGCCAGATTAAGCAAACAACCAGACCAGTCCAAAATAGAAAAGACCGAAAAACCAGACTATATCAAACCATACAAACTGACCACAATTAGACCTGACCAGTCAATACAGAGCAGAGCCCCTCGGGTCCAAGCCATTTAGTCACGTTTGTAACATATCCTATCCATAATTACAACATGCACTGACAAGCTTCTCCCCTCTCCACTCTTTCTTCTAATCATGTTGTACACACAAACATTCAACTGAGCAGAATCCTTGAGCTGCTAAGAACAACACAGTATATCACAGAATCGATAAATCTCTTTTCACAGAATTGACAGTCTCTTAACTTCACTGCTCTTGTCTTCAGGAGTGAAGATGTCCAACTCACATAGGACACAGCTGCCTGTTTGCAATGCTTTCAGAGGGCTACTCTTTTTTTCTCCATGCATCTTATTCTGGAGATAATGTCCCCAACTCAGGAATTGTGTGATTGGCTGGTTCAAGACAATCACTCTAGTGGTTCTTGGGTGGCGAGGGGGGGTGGGGGGGGTGTCTATTACTGGTGTCAGACAACATCTGGAGTCTTTTGCTGGTGCCAGACAACATAAGGAGGAAAACAGAGTCATGATGCATATAAATCTGAATAAATGAGAGAAAACATTAGGGACACCTAAATCAACAGTTTAAGAAGAAAAAAGAAATTACTCAGCAGTGGCAAACAACCAGAAAGACCAAGAAGGAACTCAAACAAACTACAGAGGCTGGGCTGAAAGCTACAAAACCACTAGTTAGCCTCAACAGGATTGCCTAAGAAGTACCTTAAAGAGCCTTCAGAACAGAACACACGGACAACAAAGGAATGGCTATATCAACTGATCTGTGAAATAAGGTGGTGGTGGGGGGGTGTTGTGTTATGCTGCACACTGGAACTGGCTCATTTCATTGATGATGTAACTGCAGACTACAGCATCAGGATGAAAACGGAAGTGTGAAGAAAAATCCTGTCTGCTCAGATCCAACCAAATGCCTCAAAACTCATTTGATGGCAATTTATCATGCATCAAGACAATGACCCCAGAAACATGCGGCTATAGCTCCTGAGGACTTTCTCGGGGTCAAAATCTCTAAAACTGACTTAACCAACCAAGTAAATACTCCTTCCTGAATCCACACATTTTTAACACACTGAAGATAGGCTGAAGTACAGGCCTAACAGAGCATCTGAAGAGAAGACACCCAGCATCTGGATGCAGGCTTTCTGCAATCATTCCATGCAAAGGATATGTGATCAAGTTCTCACTACTTTACTGTAAGGGTTAAATCAGTCCAAATACATTTAGTACCCCAAAACATGTGAACTTCATATAAAACTATGCCATGAGCAGTCACTTCTGCATTTGTAAGCAGATCTAATGATGTCAACTGGACTCAGGTTGAGGGAGATCAATTGAGGGAATCTATTGAATTATCGAGTCATAAATTGGTGGGTTTAGAACAGTTAAAACATCCCTAGGGGTCAACATGAAGAGGTACAAAATAGAGAAGAATGAATACCTGTGCAGCACATCAAACCACTGCCCAAAAGAATATATCACAGCGAATATTCAAGAAGTAGCCTATAGACACACTATTCTGTAGTCGTATTCATGAAATCAGCTTTCAAGCGTCATTTGGACGCAGTAAGTGGAATACACCGTGCTATTTTAAAACAATTTGCTAACTATGACATACGGAGTATTGAGAATACGGTAAGCTCAAAGACACAGGCTGCTCAACTCCGCTCTCTATCGACGAGTCACAATATTTTACATAACTTGGGGGGAGAGTTGCAAAGTTGGGATCAAAATGTATGTTTTCTGGACTAGAAGACACAAGTGAACGACAATTCAGTCACGGTCTGCCAAGTGCTGGCGCATCAAAATGTATATCTGATTATATAGCTGTCCGGGGGGATGACAAGAGCTTCTACGCTTCATACCTCATGCCTGTCTCTCAAGCCAACGTCTTGCATACTCCAGTAGTTTAAAATCTATTCAGAATAAAACAACAGAAATTTGCAGCTTTCAGATAATTTGACTTAAAAAAGTATCTAGTTCACAGTACTTTGAACCAACATATGAACCATGAAATTCATTGTCAGATAAAAAAAATTCAGATTGTGTTTTTGTACAGTTCCAATAATTACTTGACATGAATAATCATCCTCTACCAGATGAAACTGTTTGCAAAATATATAAATGGGTCACCTTCTAAAACATTATCAAATCACATACGAGTGAAACTTTCCGGAAAACTACGAGACATCAATTGTTATTTTAAATCAACAAAACATAGCCTAAACCTTACCTTTTACTACTGGTGCATTTGTCTTGATGAACAAAGTTAGGCTTTCGTATCGTGCAGCAGTGGTTCGCAGCGCGTACAAAAACACAGTATCCGAGTTAAGACTACAGTATCCACTGCCCGGGACGTGTTCACTCGCTCATCAAAAGTCGCAATCTGCCAGAATGCGTTCGCAAGCACAGTGATGTTGCGGGAGATCCCACCCTAGGTGGTGACGGGGGTGTTACGAACACACGAATCGAGTGAAGGTAGTTTTAAAACTCATATTAAGCGAATTTATGTTACAATTTAGTGAGATTAAAGCAGCTACATTTTCACATCCCCCGTGTTAAAAAAGTAATTATTTTCTTGAGTGACGTATTACACTTTTGGAAAGAATGGCCGCTCTCTATGTAGGGTTTGTGATACAGCAGTAATTGATATTGATAACCTAGTATTTGTCAGATCAGTTTCTACATAAGGTGCTTTAATATGACTTCAAGCTGTTTCAATGGTAGAAATATGACATTCTATCAGTTCTACGCTAACAGTTTGTTACTGGTATTTACAAGGGCTTTGTGGAGGGGAAAATGTATTTATTTATTGGAGATTAATTGGAGATTCTGAAGGATTAAAACCCAAGACACCCCATTTTTTTCATGAGTTTCCGAATAAAAAAACGCCACAACAAAAAACAAACTGACAATATTTGTAAAGAACAAGTTGGCTTTGTTTTTTATTGATTTTCTCTTTTTCTCTTTGCAGGGTCAGTGCCTGCTCTCCAATCTCCTGAACTGTCTCTCCAAGTCTACAAACGAAGGCCATTAATGGAAAGATAACTGAATGTGTCCTCAAAAGTCCCCAAAGCTTCTCCACTTTCATATCCTGTAAGAATATCTATCCCACGCATTGTAATTCTTTTGCCTGTATCAGTGGCTGCAAAACTCCCTTGCAGGACAAATCAAAGCAAACGTTTTTCGCAAGCGATGCATCATCATGAAAGAGAGGCAGGGTAGCAACTGTCCTTGATATGAGATGAGAACTAAGACCCAGAGCTAACTTTGTGAGCTGTCAAGTCAGCAGGTTTGTAAGGCATCAATCAAAAGTGTGCTTTCACAGGTTAAGTATTCCCTGTAAAATAATCAGCATAGTTTGCCTGTGTCGTGTTATTCATCTTCATTGGTTTTACTTTGCCTCATAATGAGGTTTATTGTGAAGTATTCCATACTCCCGCTCTCTTGCTGGGACCTACTTTTGTAAAGGGCAGATCAACACAAAAGAGCTGAATCCTTGAGTATGATGCCAAAACAAAGCTCTCCAAGGGTTACACATTCTATTTCTCTCACGGCTATTATTCTCTGGTTTAAACTGGAGAAACAGTTTAAGTTGTCGTCTTTGGCCTTACCGGTGCTTGACCATAAGAGTTCACATTGGATGAACCCTTACATAGGTTTCATGGTCTTGAAGGCTATATGCCTATCTGACTCGTAGGGTCTCAATCGGGTTCTCCTCAATAACCCGTTGGTCGAAGTCTGGCCATTAGAGCTTGCGCAGCACTAGCTGAATTTCCTCATTATTGCTGAAAATGTCTTTGCCTAATCACCTCCGTAAAACGTAACGGAGGACCCATTTCTAGCCCCGTTCCCTTGCCGTTCCCGTCCCCGCTCTGGAGTGAATAGGACGCGGCTTCCTGTGAATACGCCACGTGTGGCAGTTTGCAAATCCCCCTTTGTGCTGACTCGACACGGCAGTGGTAATTGTATATTCTGCTGGACAGGAAAGGACCTGGGTTGGGCTTTTAGGCGGGAGACCTTACAAGCCTGGCAAGAGACACAGCTTCAAGCTCCTCCGTCAATCGAGGAGACAAAAACCAGACAGGTTGCCAGGTTTGCCCCCACGTTGAGAATAAATGAGGATCAGAAAGGGCAGGTTGCCAGATTGTTCTTGTTGCGTTAGCTTACTGCATCTGCGATCTGGGTCCGAGTTGAGGATCTCTGTAGGATAGTTTTATTGAAAATGTATGCCGGCCTTACCAAAAGCTGCAGTGGCCACTGTAAATGGTAACTAGTAATGTCGATGCTGTAGCTTAAATGTTCTTAGGTCTGAAATAAAGATGATTGAGCTGACTACCTTGAGGCTTTTCATCACTGGATATCTCAATTAGGCAAAGCCTAGGGGCCTTGTGCTATATACAGTGCAGAATCTGAGGAAGCAGAAAATATTAATATTCTCTCTGTTCATAATGAAGAACATATCAGAGCCATATATTTAGAAAGTTTAGACTTTGAGTTTTCTACATTATGATACATGATTTATATGACTCAGTATAATAAAAAAACAGTCCTGGTCCTGTTTGAGCCCAGTGACCCTAACAGCATTTACAGGTAATAGTTCCTGATATTTTTTTCAGGTGGTTACATTTCGTTTCATCATCTTGTTGTGTCTCTGTCTGCCTGTCTGTCAATCTGTCTATCTTACATCCTGTGGGACAAATACATTTGTAAATGCAACCGGAGAAACACTTTAGAAACCTACTGTACTTCGCAGAGGAACCCGCTGATATGCCTGTGGAAACTACACATACAGACGCACCATGTTCAATTCACTGATTGATACTTGTTTTAATCTAACACTCTGGCTTGGCAGCTGAAACGCTGAGATTCGATAACGGGAGACAGTGGTATTGGCAAAACAAAGTAAACGGCTCTATATCAGAGTAAAGAGTGAAACAAATCGATTTCAGCTGATTAGGGTATGGATTAAAAAAACACACGGGCTATCGCTAATAGCCAGAACTCCTTAAGTGCACACTAAACATTATTTACTGTTGGAAGAGTTCTGGGCTCATGAGTCGGCAGAATCCCCCGTTTAAGTCATTGGCACGGATTTCTCCCGCTGCAGACAGCAAATACTGTAGGCCTGATATTCTGGGGCTAAGTAGGGGACTGATTAGCCTTAGGACAACACTTAGACACTTATAACAGTGCTATTATCTTGACTGAAAGCCGATAATGCTGTTCTGTTTTGGACTGCACTGGATAATTATTTTCCTCATGAATTACGTCAACTTTTTTTGCTCGTTCACCACACACTTGAACTTGAGTAGCGTGTACAACCTTTCCCTCAATTTAGAATTCTCATGTGAAAATAAATGCTTGATTTTAGACAGTATCCAATGACAGAAATGCAATTAAAGTTGTTTGTCGTGATCCACGGGTAGATTGCTGACACGAAGCTGTGCCAGTGAGCATGTTAAATCTGCAGGCTTAATGCTACTGGAGTCTCCTAGATGTGTCTGTTCGGTGTGAGTATGGTAACTGTTATATCACCTCGTCACGAGTGTGTGTGTGTGTGTGTGTGTGTGTGTGTGTGTGTGCGTGCGTGCGTGCGCGCGTGCGTGTACGCGTGTGTGTACGCGCGCGCATGCGTGAAGTACTCTTATATACAGTGATGGAAATAATAACTATTTGATCCCATGCTGATTTTGTACGTTTGCACACTGACAAAGAAATTATCAGTCTATAATTTTAATGGTAGGTTTATTTGAACAGTGAGAGACAGAATAACAACAAAGAAATCCAAAAAAATGAATGTAAATTTTTTTAGAAATTGATGTGCATTTTAAAGTGGGAGATAAGAATGCGACCACTCTGCAAAATATAACTTATTACGTGGTGGCAAAACCCTTCTCACCCAAGATTTGACGGTACATGGCCCCATCCATCGTCCCATTGATGCAATGAAGTTGTCCTGTTTCCTTAGAAGAAAAACACCCCCAAAGCATGTTTCCACCTCCATGTTTGACGGTGGGGATGGTGTTCTTGGGGTCATAGGCAGCATTCCTTCTCCAAACACGATGAGTTGAGTTGATGTCAAAGAGCTCGATTTTGGTCTCATCTGACCACAACACTTTCTCCCAGTTCTCCTATGAATCATTCAAATGTTAATTGGCAAACTTCAGACGGGCCTATATATGTGCTTTCTTGAGCAGGGGGACTTTCGTGTGCTGCAGGATTTCAGTCCTTCACAGCGTAGTGTGTTACCCATTGTTTTCTTGGTGGCTATGGTCCCAGCTGCCTTGGGATCATTGACATTATCCTCCCGTGTAGTTCTTGGCTGATTCCTCACCGTTCTCATGATCATTGCAACTCCATAAAGTGTGATCTTGCGTGGAGCCCGAAGGGAGATTGACGGTTATTTTGTGCTTCTTCTATTTGCGAATAATTTGTTACCTTCTCAACAAGCTGCTTGACGATGGGCTTGTAGCCCATTCCAGCCTTGTGCAGGTCTACAATTGTGTCCGTGACATCCTTGGACAGCTCTTTGGTCTTGGCCATGGTGGAGAGTTTGGAGTCTGATTGATTAATTGCTTCTGTGGACAGGTGTCTTTTTTATACAGGAAAGAAGCTGAAATTAGGTGCACTCCCTTTAAGACTGTGCTCCTAATCTCAGCTCGGTACCTGTATAAAAGACACCTGGGAGCCAGATATCGTTCTGATTGAGATGGGATCAAATACTTATTTCCCTCATTAAAATACAAATCAATTTATAACATTTTTGACATGGGTTTTTCAGGATTTTTGTTGTTGTTATTCTGTATTTCAGTGTTCAAATACACCTATCATTAAAATTATAGACAGATCATTTCTTTGTCAATGTGCAAACATACAAAATCAGCAGGGGATCAAATACTTTTTTTCTCTCACTGGTTCATGTGAGATTCATATGTGTGTGCATGTGTGAGTGTGTGTGTGTGTGCCATGCATACGTGTATGCATACTCACATGCCTCTGTCCCCCTGTCTCTCCATCCTCATTCACATTTTAACATGTGCCCCAGATTCTGATTGTGGTGCTGATAGTGTTCACTCATCTAAATTGCATCCACAAAGAAATGAGTGGGAGGTCAAAGGTAAGCAAGTTGCTCAAGACTGAGTGCGTCACCTCTTTCCTCAGCTTTATGGGTCTTCAATAATTTACACAGAAAGATATGGGGCAGATATTGAAGTGAGACAAAAAGAGATAGCTGAATGAATGGGCACTGGTCCACTTTATTGCACTCTTGAGTTTTTAAAATGTTTGTATTCATATTTTATAAAGATAAGTTATGGATGATGCTTCATGAATGATTAAAATGTTTGCTCTCAACGTGGGCTTTGTCCACTCACTGTCCACCCAGACGTTTCATGTCATTTGTTAGACGTTTCATGTCAATCGTCTGTATTTAAAAAATATAATTTCTGCTGTAGGAATGTTTGTTTGGATTCAAGAATCAATGTGTGAACGGAAAGTAGGCTATATGATTCTGAGCTATATGATGATTCATTCATTCTCTAACCCACAAAATATATTTTTGGTTCGGGATTAATAAAACGGAATTTCATAATAAATTCTTACTTTCCATTATGTGTTCTATGCGTTACGCAATAACACACAGACATGCATTTTATTGAGATCATAAGTTACAGAATCCTATTTCCTACATACTTATCTTTCAGGGGGGGGGGTAATAAAAGGAAAGCTCCTACATTAGTAACAACAGATTTACAGTGCCTTGATCACGTTCATCCCACTCAGGATGAGAAGTTACGGAACAGACTTTTCGCTGGCGGTGGGATTAACACTCCCGTGGGATAAAAGGGAACGTCTGGAACTGGTTCATTTCTAAGAACTCCAGCTTTTACCGGATAAAGCCATAATCCACTGTTTGGGTTTGCCATAGACACTGGGCAGGTGGCTTAGAGGTGAAGCCGTGACAACTGAAATGGACAGGCTTTCAGTGGGAGACAGGGATAAAGTGGTGTCTCTCACACACTCTCCAACAGTTGTGAATACTACTACCTGGTTCAACACGATCCCACACACTCCAGGTGAACTATTATGACCCAACTGGGTACACAGACAAACCTGAATACACAGACTGCAAACACTGTCCAGCACTCAATGCATTTTAAAAGTATTAACAAAAAGTATTAACACCCCTTCACTAACTTCATTAATCTACATGCAATACCCAATAATAACAAAGCTAAAACACGTTAATCTATGTACGTATCCGGACACGTTGCCATGACACTCCAAACTGACCTCGCATGCATCCTGTGTGCTTCAATCATCCTTGAGATGTTTCTAGTACTTGACTGGAGTCCACCTCTAGGAAATGCAATTGATTGGACATGATTAGAAAGGTCAACAGCTGTCTATATATGGTCCCACACTACACAGTTTCATAGCAAAAACCAAGCCATGAATGTCATTCCTGAATGTCAATTCTGAATGTCAATTCTGAATGCCAAGCCTGGATGTCAATCCTGAATGCCAAGCCTGGATGTCAAACCTGAATGCCAAGCCTGAATGCCAATCCTGAATGCCAAGCATTTTATCTAACGGAAACAAGGTGTGATGGAACCGAAAAAAAACAATTCTATGTTTGTGTCCCTAATTGCTAAGGGGTCTATTCTTCAGGACTAGTTTTTGTTATCCTTAGGTCAGTAAACCAATCCCCACACCTTATAAACCAGAGTGAGTTTAGGAATTATCTCTTGCATTTTTATCACTCCTGTCTGCATCTTCAATCTCCGGAGATCTGTCTATCTTTAATACTTGTACTGTACTCCCTTTATATATAAAATTCACTGGTTACCTTAATGAATTTACTATTTGAAATGAATCTCAAAAGGGTCAAAATCTGGTGCTTTCAGGTGCTACACATGACCTGGCCAATAACCTCCCCATCCAGGTGTAAAACCATGGTAGAGGCATTCTCAAGATGACCTGATGCTGTTGTCTTCGCCAAAGTCTCTTCTACAATCTGACTGAATAAACGGCCTGAAAATCTACATGAGACCTTCGTGTTTTTATATTCATGAAATTGTCACACATTTACAAACGTGTCCTTTCACTTTGTCATTATTGTGTGTATGAGAATGAAGAATAGAATTTAAATCAATAATATATTAAGCCCGAAACTCACTGTGCACAAAGAGCCATCATATAAAGCCAATAAGAAACCATTGTTAATATACTGCAAATGACAACAATCACTGAATGGTAATCATTGCCGGTAACATTTATAGTTTGGCTCTACACTGTTCGTTCACTCATTTAGTCGTCAGAATTTCGAAGTACTGCTATGGGCAGAAGAGAGTTTCCACGACACTGGTATGGATGTTCCTTAGCTAGAGTACAATCCCCTTTCCACACAAACCAATCGAGTTGATTTTTGGGTTACAGTGGCACTATGCCCAGACCCTACAGTTTGAGAGTGCACAGATAGAGGACTAGGGTGCCATTTGGAACTCACTTCCCTATCTCTGTACTGGGCTTGAAGTATGACATCATCTGACAAGAGGGCTTAAAAACCGGCTCTGAATCATCTATCCGCCATTGTGACAGAGTTCACCGTGTTAACTAATTCCAGGCAGAATTCAAATGAACCACCAGCATGAACTCAGGAAGGACGGGGTTTCTTCATTTTCAAAGAAATACTTTAGCTACGCTTGACTGAGCTTGCCTGATGCAATTTGACCAACAGAATACTCCTAGAATTACACACTACACAACACATCTAGCAGTCCAGTCTTGCACGTTCAAAAAGTTCCACAGACAGAAAAAGTTTTAACTGATAACCTTAGTTCAAAACTACAGGTACCACACTTGAAGGACAGGGAGGTTATACATCTACAGGGTGAGAAATCTGGTGCTCCATGTAATAGGTAAACATTACATCTGTCCACGACCTAATCACCCTGCACTAGTGTTTGATGCCAAGTGGGTTTTCTAGGTCCCAGTTCCCATTGTATTGCAGAGGAGATGAAGAGAGAAAGAGGAAGAACCCGCGGTGTCGGAGTCACATTAGTGAGGTACAGGGATGTTGTGAAGGACACAGGTGGAACCCACCCCCAAACACACACACACCTCCAAATATGCACGCCCTCAAAACATACACCCCCCCAACACACACACCCCCAAACATGCACGCCCTCAAAACATACACACCCCCAAACATGCAAGCCCCCAGACATACACGCCCCCAAACATACACACCCCTAAACATACCCACCCCCAAACACACACACCCCCAAACATGCACACACACGGTACACAGCAGAACGGAGTGCAGTGTCAACTTAATTAACCAGCCTCTCTCTGACTAACAATGGACCCCCCCTCCACACACACACGGTGAACAAATATCCCTCAATTTTAAGAATTAGTCAAATAAAGACAGCTAATTCAGAAAATGAAAATGGGTTAGGCGATTGAGCTTGAGCTTGGAGAAGTGAAACTACTCTGCCAAAGTAATGTGCGCGTGCCTGTGTGTGTACCACTGAGATACTGAACAAACTCAGCTCAGAGAAGATCAACATTACAAGGGAGACATTTTCCACCAGTCCATCACCTTTACATCATCACCATGCAGGTTCCTGGGCAGAGTGGCCATACTGGGAAAAACAGTAGGACACGATACAACTATAATCATTCACTTCTACCTTTAGCCTATTTTGATCCCATGAGGGCTCAACATTGAAGTGGAGCATCTCCTCTGACATATTAAAACGAACGCCCGCTGAGTGTTTCATTCAGCTTTTTTTGTCTTCACTTTTCCCCCCTTCCCTCTGAGTAACTTCATTGAGATGGATGGCCCAGCTACACAACGCCCTTGGATGGAACGTGAGTTGTATATCAGTCTTTAAAACTGAAAGCCTCCAGTGTCAACGCTCTGGATTTTATTGTGTGGTTCAAAGTCCATTTAGCATTTGTCTTCTTTAAAACCCTTGTCAGCACTTCTTTGATGCATACACGCGCCTGCGAACCCAAATAGTTAAATGCAGATAGCAGCTTAATAAACCTGTCTAATGTCCCCTGTGGCATGATAATCCACCACAACAAAGCATCATGTTGATGTAACTTTAATGTCTAAAATGATTACAGCAGAACTATTAAAAACCTTGGACGTTAACATAAACTTTGATGTACTATGGGTACAACTAGCTTCCTGCAGCCAGTGTACCACTGAATGCTATTGTGCCCTTGAGCAAGGCACTTAAACCTCCATAATCACTTTCCATTCAGGGAGACTGCAGTGCTACTGATCCCGTCTGTCTGTGTGTGGGTCTGCGGGTGAAGAGAAAAACAGAAGCTACGTATGCTTCCTAACCAATGGGCTACACAGTTACATGCTGTTCTGCGTCAGGATTGTCATTCACTCACCGAAAACATAACCACATCTCCACCATCCTTGCATCTCTGCACAGGCTTCCGGTCAAATTCCGGACAGAATTCAAACCCCTCCTATTGACCAACCGGTGTATTCATGGCAGTGCCCCTTTATATCTCAAGGAGCCGCAATCCCTCCATAAGCCCACCTGCATCCCCAGGTCAAGTGATAGCCTGCTCCTCCACGTCCCTAGGACCAAGCTCTGCTCCTTGGGGGACTGGACTAGCCTCTGGAATACCCACCCGAACCACCTGATTTCACCACTGACTCATTTAAAACAAGCCTAAAGGCATTTATATATAGGAAGGCTTTTGTTGATAACTGTGCTTTTCCTGTCCTTGCATGTTCATTTTTGTACACTTTTCTTTTGTTTATTTATTTATTTAATGCACTTTGAGATTATTCTAAATAATGAGAAGCGCTCCATAAACGTAATCAAATACTCTTTATTAATTGTATTAGTACTTGTCTGCTGTAGACCGCAGCATCATGGGCAACATAATGACTGAGAGACCAACACAGGTGTCGTTTAATGAATTGTGTGGCTGAGCTGAGCACCCTGGGCACTGACTTTCTAATGTACAGACTGGTTTAAAAACAGAGAAAATGTCGGCTTTTGCCTGGGTTAACATCATGACCCAATGACTCCAGCCCCCCTTTCAAAAAAGTAAGGACAAAAGAGATCTAAAACAACGTAATCCTTCCCTTGAATGTCGGGTAATCCGCAACTCAGCATCCGCTTGTTAGTAGATTTGTGTGATCAAACTTTCTGTTAACATGTGAAGACATAATACTCCTGGACAATAATGTGAATTGTAGAGAATGGGGGTTTTTCCTCTTAATTACGTGCATATTAAACGTATCAGTTGAAGGTTTGTAATATTCAATGTTATTTTATTAGATGTTTGATTTAAGATCTTGTTAATGACTTTAAAGGTCTTATATTGGACAAAAACACTTAACTCTAATTTGTGTTTGCTTCCCAGCAGCTTTGTGATTTGTGGGTTTGATTTAATTAAATGTTCATTTAGATCTGCTATTTTAACCTGTTTTTTCCTGCTTGTTAGTCTCTATCTCCAGAGGAGAATACGCTATTGATATGTACTTGAGCTGATGCAAACCAAATCTCCCAACAATTACATTTCATAATTTGGTAATTCAGTGTTTATCCAGAGTTCCTTATAATACAGGAGCCTCTGAACTAAATATGCATGAGACCAATTTTAAAGAAATGTAACATCAGGATAGTACATTTTCCCTAGGTCCATATGTACATGGGAAGGTTCTGTACCAAGTTCATTTTCATAAGGATGATATGAGGCATTTTGCCTTGTTTTTATTCTGTTCATAACTGTAATTTTTTCATATGGAAACAAATTAAATAGAATGTTCTGAATCCATACCACCCCTTAAAATACATTAGATGACATTTGTCAGGAAAAAAACAAAAAAACTTGAATTGTGTGTAATTCCCCTTTAACAACACATCAGGCCTTTAATTGTCATTCTAGCTGAAGAGGAACGTGCCACTGTTTGATTAATCTGAAGCCTACTGCAGCTGCAATTTCATACAAACAACAAATACTAGATACAAACGACATACTTACTCATAATATACTTCAGCCAGGGAAGAAAATACAGACTGTGTTTATCTATATTGGATTAACCATTTAGGAATCACAGCACATTTGTAAATACAGCAGTTCCCCGATTGGTTTGCATTGCATACAAACTGCTTTCGGATTGAATCCAGGGGTTTAATTTTACTACACATAGTTAAAAGTTACTGTGTATAATCAAGTCGGAATTCACACAATATCCCAACTTGTTGCCTCCTCTATTTCCTTTTAGCTAGTCCAGGGATGTTTAGTGCTGGGGATAGTACTGACTGGTATATTACTAACTAGTCCAGGTAGGTTTAGTGCTGGGGATAGTACTGACTAGTATATTACTAACTAGTCCGGGGAGGTTTAGTGTTGGGGGATAGTACTGACTGGTATATTATGAACTAGTCCAGGGAGGTTGAGTTTTGGGTATAATACTGACTGTTATAGTACTGACTAGTCCAGGGAGGTTTAGTGTGGGGGACAGCACTGTGACTGTCTAAAGTGAGTATGTAAATGCAAACTGATAGATGGACAGGCGAGAAATTTAAAGTTGGTGAAATCTCAGGCACAGAAATTAAACATTACCTGTAGATGTCTTCTGGTCATTTATGTTTGTATTTACGGTATGCTAGTAGTTCAGTACAAATAGTACATATGGCCCATTTAAAAGGATGTCAACAACAAAACACACTAAACAGGCCTCCTTCACTTGATAAACTATTACCATTCCAACCTCTTTTACCACTGATTCATTGATAAACACCATGCACCATGATACATCTAATCAATACAATGCAACCCCAGTGATACCATAGCTAGCTTGGGAAGAAATGTCAGGGAAGGTGACGATGCATATGTTGCGTATGTCCCTGCTCCTGATTGGTGATACAGAGTGATACTGAGTTATACAGTCCCGTGAGCAAACTGGACAAAGCAGTGCTTCTGCGTTGCTCCATACATGCCCTCATCCATACCCTGTGACTGTGGCAGAGACTGAGGAACTTTTCTCCCTCACTCTGAGATGATCAGACCATTCATAGGCAGGCCTCTGGACACAGGGCAACTCAAATTTTACTGCCGCCCAACCTACCCTTGGAATGCGTATATCGCCGTAGCATTGTGGACTACTTGCTCAACCAGGAAGTATTAGCTGGAACCTGTCCTCGGTGGAGAAAGCATTCTGAGGCCAACAACAATTATTCAGTATACTGGCAAAAAGAGCGATTAAAGCAGGCAAACCCGGCCGACACCCATCCACCCAGTACGGTGCTGAGGCAGGTGGCACTGCCTTCTGCCCTACCTACAACACTGCCAGTGTTCCGCAACCAGGAACTGATCAGATCTAAAAGCACTATATAAAATGTACGTCTTCAGAGAGCAATGATTTTTTTATTACCGGCCATTTTATGGAACGTTGTACATTAATGGGGTTAAGAAATGCACTGATGGAAAGGTGGCATTAAAACATGGGATCTTGAAAAACATGTCATATTACATCAGATCTTTGAAGTGGGTGAAAAATAACAGTTAAAGTAAACAGGATGGTCTCAGAAGCCCTCAACCACTCAGGTGAGCTCAAAGCCAGCAACCTGGAAGAAATGGGTCCACTATTCACTATGAATCTCATGTTAGAGAGAAATGTTTATGGTAAAGATGGAAACCTGAAGTTGTGCAGTATGACTATGTGCGTGACCAACATAAAATCTTTTTTGCTTTATAGTTATATTTCCTTTCCAAAAATAAGCGGGTGTAGGAAAAAAGGTTGCCAATAAAAAGTGCACTGTTGCCATGTTCATTTTTACTCTTTTTTCGGAATAGGTGTGACTTTTTGGAAGGTTTTGCCCCTGGCTACCCAGCTCCTTCCTCAAGCCAAATGCTACGCTCACCAAGGGAAATATATTTGGTCAATTGGTTTGATTAGGAGAAAATTATGCTTAAGAAAAAAGATACATTTTCTACAATATGTCAGGGAAAAAAAGAAAGCCAGTAATTGACTATTAACAGTGAGAGAACAGTCAAATACAAATTGATCCTATTTAAATAATAGTTCCAAAACAAGAATGGCAACTCTATGGTATTAGTATATGGGGCATTGCTTTATTGCCTACTAAAGATTTTGTTTGGGACTTTTATAGTCTGAATCTCTCTGTGGAGTGTGGACATTGCACCCTATGGCCAAGACCATAATAAACCCTTCTCTTCAGTCAGTTAAGACCAAGTTCAGCCTGAGTGCCCCTCTGACAAATACATGACTGTGTGAATATAAATAATACACACTCAATCACCAACCCACTGAATAAGACATGGAGGGGATCTGTCACAACTACTCACCCTGAAACATTCCTCTAAAGGCCCAATCTGTTGGATTCTCCAGCCTGCCTTTTGTCTTACCAAATCAAAAGGTGTGTCCAGTTGTTGAAATTACAGACAGTAGATATCTTCACAACACTGAGAAATGATCTCATTTTATTCTTACTCTGACTCTGGGTGAGAAGGAACCTGTCACATTAGGTAGAGTGATAGAGCACCCAATATAATCCAGAGGGAAAGGAGTGTTAGTGCTAACACTAGCACTTCAGAGCTAGTTTTACTTTGTCAAGAATCCATACAAGTCATTTGAAAGTGTGGCCCCAGCACTCACCCGACACTTCTTCATTGTTGTCATTGGACGCAAACACTAAAAACAGAATGAGGTACCATCTTTTTAGCTTTTTATTTTTATATTAAACAAAAAAAAAATCTGAGGCAGAAATTGGGACTTTTGCTGACTCGTTATGATGACCTAAGGGATCCGAATGATTTAAAAGTGGCCTGTGGCAGACTCAGCATGAGGCTGGCAGTTCAAGCAGCCAGTCATTTCAGGATGTAATACATTGGCCTACTTTGGGAGTTGTAAAACTGACAAAATTCACTTTATCTTGCCATTTCTCTATAAACTAAAGATAAAACCTTCTACTTTACTGTTTATAGGAAATAGTGATTTAGTTCACACCTGGTCTCTTGAGTCATGTTAGGGTCCTATACACCAAAACCATTTATCGGATACTCTACTGCCCTCTACTGAGTACTGTTCCAATTGACATAGTGGTTAGACAATAAATCCCTTCTGCAGTATCACAGAACAGACGTGCGTGCAATTAGCCTTTGTAATACTGCCCTCCGGTGGCTGAACAGTGCAGATACAGGAAACGTTTTGAGTTTCTCTTTTTTGTACTGCTGTCCTTAATAATGTCCATACGTTTTTGAAGTACCTTTTCAAAGATTGCAATGAAAACCTTCCCAGTATCTGCCAAATAAAAAAAGCTAACAAACTATATAAAAAAATTTCAGCTAAGGCAAAAAAACTGACAATTTATCAAGGCTATGCCATATTGCATAGAGTAATTACAAGGGTCAACATAAGTAGAGATAAAACTTATAGAAAACCCTTTGTAACATGAAACAAAACAATCCAGTCTTCAATAAGAATAAGACTCATGTTCTAACTACCCATATCTAACAAAATACCCAAATATTCGGCTCTAGGGCTTATGCATCCCTTGCTTAATTTGGTCATTAGTAAACCTTTTATTTTCATGGAAAAGTAGGTGAAAAAGTGCGTTTTTTTCTCGGCCACAATTGTGACCTGTGGGATAATGTGCTGTATACTGAATTAACATTCCAGGCCGGTTATTCGCATATTTAAAACTCTGTCACTGGAAGACCCCAGCATTGCCACTGGAATTATCTGTCACATTCTACTGTGAATATTTTCATATGAAAAACCCTTATACCACACTGGTATGAATACAGAAAGCAAAGACAAAAAAACAACCATCAAGGATTTAAACCAAGTTAGTTTATTCTACAATACACTATTACATTGTAACAGTAGTGCAAGTTGTATTGAAACATTACTATTGGAACTTCTATTCAAATGTACCATTGTCATTGTGACATTTTAGTGCAACATTCACTAACAACTGTACAGCAGTCGAGTGATTCATTCACATTGAACAGGAAGGAAACATTTAGGATAGAGGTAGCCTGTAGAGACACAATAAAATAATATACATATATAGATGTATATTTTATACATACAGTTGAAGTCAGAGGTTAACATTCACCTTAGCCAAATACTTTTTAACTCAGTTCATAATTCCTGACATTTAATCATAGTAATAATTCGCTGTTTTAGCACCAATTTATTTTAAGAATGTGAAATGTTAGAATAATAGTAGAGAGAATTATTTATGTCAGCTTTTATGTCTTTCATTACATTCCCAGTGGGTCAGAAGTGTACATATACTTAATTAGTGTTTGATAGCTTTGCCTTTAAATTCTTTAACTTGGGTCAAATATTTTGGGTAGCCTTCCACAAGCTTCCTAAAATAAGTTGGGTGAGTTTTGGCCCATTCCCCCTGACAGAACCGTCTGGTTTGTAGGTCTCTTTGCTCGCACCCTTTTAGTTCTGCCTGCACATTTTCTGTTGGATTGAGGTCAGGGCTATGTGATGGCCACTCCAATACATTGAATCTGCTGTCCTTAAGACCTTTTCCAACATCTTGGGTAGTATGCTTGGGGTCATTGTCCATTTGGAAGATCCATTTGCAACCAAGCTTTAACTTCCTTACTGTTGTCTTGAAATGTTGTTTCAATATATGCGCATCATTTTCCTTCCTCATAATGCCATATTTGGCATTTAAGTTCACAAGTCCCTCCTGCAGCAAAGCACCCCGACAACATGATGCTGTCACCCCCTGCTTCACTTTTGGGATGGTGTTCTTCAGCTTGAAACCCTCCCACTTTTTCCACCAATAATAGCGGTCATCATATAGGCCAAACAATTCAGTTTTTGATTTATGTCCAAAACTTACGATCTTTGTCCCCATGTGTAGTTGCAAACCGTAGTCTGGCTTTTTTATGGCGGTTTTGGAGCAATTGATACTTTCTTGCTGATCGGCCATTTAGGTTATGTCGATACTACTGTGGATGTAGATACTTTGTACCTGTCTCCTCCAGCATATTCACAAGGGCCTTTGCTGTTGTTCTGGATTTGCACTTTTTGCACCAAAGTAGTTTTATCTCTAGACAGAACGCGTAACCTTCTTGAGCGATATGACGACTGCTGCTCATTGTATCGGTTGATGCTTTCTGAATATGCTCCTCGTTCAAGCTCTTGGCAGAGGTCTCAGTGTATTTCTCCTCCATGTTTGTTGCCACTGTGACAATGTTATTGTCTTCACAACGGACCAGCGACTTGTCGCCTTGCGTCAGAACCTCAGAGGTCACCTAGATCCAACATATACAGAACTTGACTCTAAGTGAAACTAAAAGAAAGAACAGAGCAGAAAGTTAGGCAGAACAAGAACTATGTAGGTGTATAAGTGTGTGTACCTAGATGCACTGTGCTATCCCGCCGATCACTATTGTTGCAGTCGACATGTTTACTCATTCTAGTGAAAAATTGTGTTTTGTGCTCGGCCACAATTGTGAGCCTTATAACTGACATTTGAGATTTAAGGCTGGTGAGCAATGCTTGACTTGCGCCGGAACAGCCAGAACCACGTTCCGGTAGGTCAAAGCGCTGGTTGTGAGTATACATCAATCTTTACGGTTATCTGAAAGGTACTGTGTTTTATTTTACTTCACAGTTTACCCAACCTTTTGTCAATTCCTATCACAACTTTTCAATAGATTTTTTATTCCAACCACCACTTTCAGGCTTTAACAGAATCAGTAATTTCGTTGACTTCATGGGCCTATTTATAGTTCACTTCGACTAGCTTTAAAAATCAACCCTATTATTATTTTAAAAAATCACAAGAATAAACTAATTGGCGCGCAAAGGGATTAAATCCCCAAAGACGCTGCAAGCCATATTTTGTCGAGTGAAAATGAAAAAGGAAGACATCCTTACATCTGTGTGTGGAGCAGCTCGAGTGAGTAGCGGTGGAGCAAATACGCGTTTTCAGTGCGCGCGCGCCGTGAGCACCTGTCAGAAAGTGAAGAGCAGAGGAACGGTGTTGTTCTAGTGGCTAGATTGAGGCTGCTGTAGTGGCTTGAAGCTGGAGCAGGTAAACCACACTCCACCACACTTCCACTGGGCTGGGCCAGAGAGGCAGCAACCACCCATTTGGACCGATGTTCTGGCCGAAATGCAGTCTCGACACATCTACATTCGGAATAAGATCGGCGAAGGCATCCAAGCGACCAGCTTTCAGGTAGGTCACTCTAAATTGAGAATATGCAACTGATCTAAGTTTTTCTTTCAAACTAACTTTGGCATGTTGTGATTTTTATTTAATTTACTACATTTCGAGTCTCATTCTGTTTTAAAATATGTAATAGTCTCGAAATATTTGTCTAAGCAACAGAATGTTTTAAAACAAAGTAGGCCTATGAAACATATCTTTTCGTAATCCTTTAGTTATTTATTATGATAATTAACCTAGAGAATATGCTGTGTGAGTCAACTTTGGTAATTATATGTTGAATAGAAGCGTGCCCTCTTTTGGAGGTGTTTTAGAAAAAACGTATGAATTTCAAGGATTTCCGATGTAGTTTCTGTGTTTTCACCAAATTTCATATGGCCACACTACAGCAAGAAGACAAAGGGACACCTAGTGACTACAATGACCCAGTTAAGATGACCCTATTTGATAAATTTATGGGGGAAAGTAGGTTCTGATATTTTAATACTAAGTGACATTGTCATTAACTCTGGAGACTTGGCCATAAGTAGAGCAAATCACAGCAAGATAATTAACCTAACCCTTAGAGGTTCAACAAGCTATATTTGGCCATTTTAGACACTTACTAAGGAAATAGTGAATGAGGAATAGCCTTAACAAAATGGTTAAAATGCAGATTAAGTTCCCCCAAGTTACCTCAAATGGAAATCTGGAAAACTGAGGATGTTTTGAGTTACCAGAATTTTGCAGATAACGTACGATCCACCACTCCTGTGTTCTGGCTGCTCAGCGATACTGTGGCCTGAACGTGTCATATCACTAGTGGAGGGCCATGTTACAGGGCAGGTTTGACAGTTGACATTGAAACCCACCTCACAGGCATGCTCACACACACACACATACACAATCACAAGAACAATTCACACACCTGCACAAACACACCTTTTCCCGACAAGACTGTTGGTCCATACTTATTCCCTTATAATTCTATTCTTTCTGGGAATTTTTGGTCCAGACCAGGATAAAAAAACTTCACACACACAGACATGCTCACATAGCCTGCTTTAGGATTACAGGGAACACCACCATGATGACCAAAGCATAGTTAAGTCCTTCTGGCCTGAAATACTGTACATATTACGTTCATTCTTTCTTTTTTTTGGAATGTAATTTAAGATGTAACACAACAATACATTTCATGAGCAACTGTTGAGTTCCAATGTGCATTGATATTTTTTGTTCACGGTTTCATTGTATTTTGAATGTACATTTACAGTAGTTATTGTACTGAGGTTTGAGAAGTAGTGGAGTGACTTGGTTGTGCTGGTCTAATACCTCACAGGTAAACCGAGGCACCTATTCCAGACGGAGCCGACTGAAAAGGTCTGATGGCAGCACAACCTCCACTAGCTTTATCCTCAGACAGGTAAGTGCCACCAACTGGCCAATGCCATTTTAGCAAAAGAAAACTTTCAACAAATGTGAATAACTGCTTAGATTAGCAAGTCATCAACGTAGGGCATTAGCAAAAAGTCATCAACATAGGGTATTAGCAAAAGTCATCAACATAGGGTATTAGCAAATGTCATCAATGTAGGGGATTAGCAAAAGTCATCAACATAGGGTATTAGCAAAAGTCATCAATGTAGGGGATTAGCAAAAGTCATCAACATAGGGTATTAGCAAAAAGTCATCAATGTAGGGGATTAGCAAAAGTCATCAACATAGGGTATTAGAAAAGTCATCAACATAGGGTATTAGCAAAAGTCATCAATGTAGGGGATTAGCAAAAGTCATCAACATAGGGTATTATCAAAAGTCATCAATGTAGGGGATTAATAAAAATCATCAACATAGGGTATTAGCAAAAAGTCATCAATGTAGGGGATTAGCAAAAGTCATCAACATAGGGTATTAGCAAAAAGTCATCAATGTAGG
>JACXGJ010002773.1:0-61348 GCA_016801105.1 Esox niger | reverse complement strand
ATAAGTAAAGGTAAAGCAGAATAGAGAAAGAGCATGGATAAGTAAAGGTAAAGCAGAATAGAGAAAGAGCATGGATAAGTAAAGGTAAAGCAGAATAGAGAAAGAGCATGGATAAGTAAAGGTAAAGCAGAATAGAGAAAGAGCATGGATAAGTAAAGGTAAAGCAGAATAGAGAAAGAGCATGGATAAGTAAAGGTAAGGGCTGAGAGCTGCAGGGTCTCAGTCTGCTCTGTATTAATGCTTTTGTTTGGATTTGGCTCTAATTGGAAACAGGGCAGAGCCTTCGCAGATCGTCACAGGGACAAAATCCAGCCACACCCCTCACGCGCCTCACACACGACCCCATCCGAGACCCTGTTATGGCCCCATTATACACACACTGTCAAACACCCACGTCCTAGCGCTAGCCCACTGTCCTACTGACACGTCGTAGGTGTAACGTTTAGTCCAGCATGCACCATGGGAAGAACACTTCTAAATAGTTCACCCTTTCCCCCTAGTTCATCGAGTCTGGACAGTCACACTCGTGTCAATATTTGTGGTGATATGTACTGACCAACATGTAACAAGTTGCGTGCCATTAATGGAGGACGATAAGAGTCAACACCTTTCTCCCTTTGACATGAGAAGGATATCACCACAACCCCTGCTCTCTACCCCAACTTCCAAACCCCACTCTCCCACAGCTCATTTACTCCCTGAGGGAGAAGGGAGAAGAGGTGAGGGGGTTCTAGAGATTTCGGGAGGGGTTGGTGTGTGCAAGGGTCACAGAGTAGTGCAGGGGGGCTTTCTCCATACACTTCCAGCTGTTGCTCTATTTAGGGAGGGGTGAGAGAGAGGTGATGGGGGGGTTGAGAGGTGGGGCCTCACAGTAAATCCTCTGTTGTTTACTCAAAGTCCCAGGCGTAATTCAGAGCCAAAAAGAACAATAAACAAATGAATACATGAACAAGAAATATACTCACCGGCGTACAAGGTCTTCCATCCCCACACTCACAAGCACACAGCCACGTACATACCCAGACACAGTACCTGTAGAACTTTGGAGCTTGGTTGAAGGGGCTTGATGATCAGCTGCCTGCCTGATGTATATAGGATCCTATCAGAGTCTGGGCCCCAGGCCACAGAGTACACAGGAGACCCTGAGACCGCCAAACACACGCACGCGCCCACACACGCACACGCGCCCACACATGCACACACACCAGGAGAGGTGAGAAATCTGTTTAAAAATATTACCTTTGTAATACTTTTAAGTCATCTTCAGTGTAAAGTCTGTTTACAAAGCCAGATGACCTATGCATGCTATGTTGATGCACTGAAAAGAATAAACAAAGAGAATCATTTGAGTGTGGACACAAATTAAAACATTTGGCAGAGGATGATGGTCCTCTTTGAATGATTTAATACTACTTTCAAGAAACATAAATTGTACAAATTGCTGCTTCACAGTTGCATCTCCTTAGCGAACGATTTCCATGCATGAATCTGCAAAACGAATAGCATTCCCACTGAAATTCCTTGTCAAATGACACCAGAACATTAATATAATGTTAATTTATCAACAGAAAAATATTCCATAACACCAGTAGTGAATGAATATCTGAAACAACTTAACGAGCACAACACATTTGTGATAAAATCATGATTAGTGAAATATAATTGTGATTAACTAATAACTGAGTAAAAAGTTCGAATAGTTTGATTTTGAATAGCTCCCATTTTTAGCACTAATCTGTTATAAAGTTATCAAGCTGATTAAACAGCATGGTCATTACACTAGGGCACCTTGTGTAATGACAAAGTCCATTCAAACATTTTGTAGTTTTGTCACACAACACAATGCCACAGACTTATATGTTTCAAGGGACTATGCAATTGGTATGTTGACTACAGCAACGTCCAACAGAGTTGTTGCAAGAGAAATGTCCATTTCTTTGCCTCCTAAGTTTTTGAGAATTTGGCAGCACATCCTACCAGCCTCTCAACCACAGACCACGCAAAACCACACCAGTTCAAGACCATCCAGCTTCACCTGTGGAACGGACAATTGTGGGTTTTAAAAAATTCCCTATTTCTGCACCCACTTCTGGAAATTGTTTAAAAAAAACATTTGCATGCTTTTCATCCCACCAGAAACTGGCTGGTTTTCTGATCCACACCCTGACCTTTTTGAGATATCAATGACCAACAAACACATATCTGTATTCCCTGCCACGTAAAACCCATACAATCATTCCTAATAACTTCATTTAATTTTAACACACTTTTAGTATTTATATATATTTTTTCCCATTTTAGTTTTCTTTAGTGTGTAAAAAAAGTTTATTTAAAACACACTGCCAAAATGAGCATGGATCAGAATGGCATAACTCTACCACTATATATTGTTTCTTCAGTGTGCACAATTTTTCAGATAATAAAATGCGTATCATTCTTCATCTCAAGCTCATTAAAGACAGCAGTGAACGAGGGACCCAAATCAATCTTTTTCACTGATAAAATCAGTTCAAAACATTTACCAAAAATATCTATTCAAAAAGACGATTGATCGCAAATAACTCCCCACTATACACAAACAGAACTGGAGACACACTGCAGTAGCTGGAAGAGATTGCATTTCTAATTTCTACACCACAGAGGTTTCATATTCACTCTGAGGGTTCACCTCATTCAACGTGTAGGAATGGGATTTTGTGTGCAAAGCTTGCTACGATCCTGCAGACATGGCTGTGTACCACACCAAGACTGCGGAGTGTAGAGAAACCTGCCTAAACCGCGCGGGTGGGTGTGTGTTTATGAGAGAGAAATGGAGAAAGGCTTGCTGACATTTAACCCTGCTCCAGGTGCTTGTGGTTTCTTACAAATGCCAAGAGGTCACATGATCACGGGCTGACAAAGGCAATGAGAGACGGCAAAGACAAGTTCCCTCTGCCCCCTTCTCCCCTCCCCCACACAAATGGGACACGATTACATCATCGCACACAAGACTCACAACAATGGCCCCCAGCTGCACCGGTGACTCCTCCTGCAGTGTGTGTGTGTGTGTGTGTGTGTGTGTGTGTGTGTATGTGTATGTGTGTGTGCTCATAAAAAACAACAGCACCTGCACAGACACATCTGCAGTGTGGATGATGAGTCTACACCTGTTTGGTGACACCAGCAAATCCAACAAACGCTCAACAAATCTGGGGCACTGTACGTGCAACAGCGGTTGTGCCGCTCATTCTCTCTCAAGCCTGTCCAGTCAATGCTATGGTTCACAACAACACAGACAGACACATTCAATAGAGGACTGAGAGAGAATGTGCTTCATGTGGTTAAACTGCTCAGGCCTCTGCCCACTTTGCTATGGATGCAAAGAAACCATTTATTCAGGCGAATGCCATCCATATCATCTGGATGGCCAGGTTGTTGTTTTTTTATTATTATCATCATCATCATCAATGCTTTCATTTAATCGGGCAACTACTGAGAAGAAAAATTCAACATTGCAAACAGCACAATGAAAAAATTAAGTGAATCGTCTGTATGCAAGTACTGTATCATTAGGAGTCTTTTATGGCTTTTAATAAAACTCCACTTGAATAAACAGTTTAAACTTCATATCGCTTTAAAAAAAAAAAACTTTGGACTGGAGCACTGACTATATTTTCTACTCAACTCAGCAGCATGAAAACCCAGTAGATCAGAAAGTAAACAACATACACAAACTACAGACGTAACTAAGCAAGTCTGAAGATGGTCGGAACATGTAGCATGAGGTATGTTCTGTAGTGCTTCAAACTGTATTACTGTCTAAGCCAGTGTTTCCCTTATATTGATTTAGCAGCTGCAGGAAGAGTACAGTGGAGCAAAGTAAAATTGATTGGTGTGAACGCCTATTTGGAGGGCTTGTCACAATCTTCAACTGTCCTGAATTTGTTGGGAGTTGTTGGAAGGAGACATTTAAAATAAAAAAGACAATGCCCCTTGTGGAGAAAGTAAGAACTTCAATGAAAAAAAGCCTTTTTTTCCTGATAATAGAAATGCTATACTTTAACAAAATCAACAAGGACATAACAAAGCTGTTCTTAGGCGTGGTATACTGGCCATATCCTATACCCCTCCTTCCTAATTCCATATACACACCACGGCCTCGTTAGTGATGACTAACTAATCAAAGAAACCGGTTGATCATTTAGAAGTTCATCAGGAAGAAACCTGCCCACTTGGTAGCGAGCAATGCCCTCCAAGCGATTATTGCAATCTGCACCCCAGGATATCTTTACTTTCATCCTAAAGCCTCTGCTGCATAAAGAGGGCCATAGGATTCCGCTGGTTTACTACTGGTTTTGCACTTTAAGAGAAATTAATTACAAATTGGAAAGCAGAATAAAATCTAGCTATACTGAAAACACTAAAAGAGAACTATTAAAGCTCTCCTTAATCATGAAAGACTACCAGGTATGGTGTTGACAATAGTTCTATAAGGGCGTGCTGCTGTGTTTTAGCCAGTTGCTGCTTTACTAGGTGTCTGTGCTTCACCTGACTACATTACAAGACAGTAAACAAGATGGGATAAGAAAAGAGCATGAACCCCTTGCACAGCTAACCTTTTTATGTATTGATCTTTAAAAAGACATACCTCTCCACCCATCCAAAATTAGTCTTAGGGATTCTGCTTTTCCAATTTGCCCTGTGATTGTACCATTTATGCGCATGTCCTTTTCAGGTAGAGGTTCAAAATAATTCTTGGAACCCAAAATAATTATTTTAATTCTATTATATTTGATCAGTCTATTGTAATGCTGTAGTATCCCTTCAACAAAGATTCCTATTTGGGTGATATTCTGCTTATCCTGAGTCAGACCAAGTCACATTGTTACAAGTCACAAGTGTTCACCTTCAAGTCTCAAGTAAGTCCCAAGTTCCACAGCTCAGATCAAGTCACAAGTCCCTAATCTTTGCTTTCAAGTCGATAGTAAAGAAAAGGTGTGTGATATGATGGAGATGATCAAATCATTTTTTGGTTAGTCTACACTAGCTACGAGTAGCTATGTTAACAATATTACCAGAAATACTTAGCTAAAGTGAGGAAATACCATTGGAATCTCATTGGTATATGAGAATAGAGGAAGGTACTGAATAACCCTCCATCAGACTGTTGCTAAACTAATCACCAGGAAATTCCTTGAATTGAATTGTTTCCCATTTCCCCCTTTTCGCTAATATTATTTTAACTGTATCTCATTCTGACATTAACACGCATTAGCTAGCACAGCATCGCCATAATGTCATTCTTATCTTGTCTTAGTGGAGAATTACTGGAGTCTAACAAAGTTTGACTTTGTGGCTAGCGCATCAGTAATTCCAGTTTTGCACACTGCTGTTATTTTTCTCCCCACCTTGATATAGTCCTCAAATCCAAATATAACCTTGTTCAGTACAAATCCAGGTGCCCTGAATGCCAGTTCTCAATCACATCGGAATTGACGACATGGCGCTACCAAGTCAAAGACTCAAAGACTTAAACCTATGTACCCCGAGTTACAAAAACTGCATTGCAAGTAGAAACAATCTAAAAACACATCACCAAGCTCTATAGGCTGAAGTACCCTTCGCAAACTTGAAAAGAAAATATATAACATAATGTCATATAGTCAACCTAATCTAAAAGCGGATATAGCAAAACTGCATGCTATAAATAAATTACAGATCCACCCTGATTAATGTTTGTAGATAAACATCTCTAGTCATGTTGCCTACCATATGCCTTTGGCTATTATTCGTGTAGCCCACCTTATGTATTTGGTTGAATTTTGGAAACATTTATTTAAAACACGAGTATTTGGACCACCATCCACCAGGAATGCTACTCTTTAGAGGCCCCTGTCTCAACCCAATTCTAACCACATTTATGTCTAAACATCAAAGGGCAATACGTTAAAAAGCTTAGCTCTGATTCCTTGTTAGATCAAATGCCTGCACACCCACCCAGATAAGAGAGACTGATCTGTTTAGTAGCCTAATGTAGCAGTTATTGTACAGTGGGGCAAAAAAGTATTTAGTCAGCCACCAATTGTGCAAGTTCTCCCACTTAAAAAGATGAAAGAGGCCTGTAATTTTCATCATAGGTACACTTCAACTATGAGAGACAAAATGAGAAAAAACAATCCAGAAAATCACAATGTAGGATTTTTTATGAATTTATTGATAAATTATGGTGGAAAAAAAAGTATTTGGTCAATAACAAAAGTTCATCTCAACACTTTGTTATACATCCTTTGTTGGCAATGACAGAGGTCAAACATTTTCTGTAAGTCTTCACAAGGTTTTCACACACTGTTGACCAGCATTTTAGCCCAGTCCTCCATGCAGATCTCCTCTAGAGCAGTGATGTCTTGGGGCTGTCGCTGGGCAACACAGACTTTCAACTCCCTCTAAAGATTTTCTATGGGGTTGAGATCTGGTGAATGGCTAGGCCACTCCAGGACCTTGAAATGTTTCTTACGAAGTCACTCCTTCGTTTCCCGGGCAGTGTGTTTGGGATCATTGTTATGCTGAAAGACCCAGCCACATTTCATCTTCAATTCCATTGCTGATGGAAGGAGGTTTTCACTCAAAATCTCACGATACATGGCCCCATTCATTCTTTCCTTTACATGGATCAGTCGTCCTGGTCCCTTTGCAAAAAACAGCCCCAAAGCATGATGTTTTCACCCCCATACTTCACAGTAGGTTATTTGGATGCAACTCAGCATTCTTTCTCCTCCAAACACGACAAGTTGAGTTTATACCAAAAAGTTCTATTTTGTTTTCATCTGACCATATGACATTCTCCCAATCCTCTTCTGGATCATCCAAATGCTCTATAGCAAACCTCAGACGGGCCTGGACATGTACTGGCTTAAGCAGGGGGACACGTCTGACACTTCAAGATTTGAGTCCCTGGCGGCGTAGTGTGTTACTGATAGCCTTTGTTACTTTGGTCCCAGCTCTCTGCAGGTCATTCACTATGTCCCCCTGTGTGGTTCTGGTTCTTGTGATCATTTTGACCCCACGGGGTGAGATCTTGCGTGGAGCCCCGGATCGAGGGAGATTATCAGTGGTCTTGTATGTCTTCCATTTTCTTATAATTGCTCCCACAGTTGATTTCTTCACACCAAGCTGCTTACCTATTGCAGATGCAGTTTTCCCAGCCTGGTGCAGGTCTACAATTTTGTTTCTGGTGTCTTTTGACAGCTCTTTGGTCTTGGCCATAGTGGAGTTTGGAGTGGGACTGTTTGAGGTTGTGGACAGGTGTCTTTTATACTGATAACATGTTCAAACAGGTGCCATTAATACTGGTAACGAGTGGAGGACAAAAGAGCCTCTTAAAGAAGAAGTTACAGGTCTGTGAGAGCAAGAACTCCTGCTTGTTTGTAGGTGACCAAATACTTATTTTACAGAGGAATTTACCAATAAATTTATTAAAAATCCTACAACGTGATTCTCTGGATTTTTTTCTTCTCGTTTTGTCTCTCATAGTTGAAGTGTACCTATGATGAAAATTACAAGCCTCTCATCTTTTTAAGAGGGAGAACTTGCACAATTGGTGGCTGACTAAATACTTTTTTGTCCCACTGTACTTGGTACTTTGATGAAGAGTACAATGCTAAGAGATTATAGAACTATGGCATTGGCGACATTCATCCATTTTTAAGATTTACATGGGCTACAAATAAACACTGCCAGTAAATGTGGTCATTTGGGGGCCAACATTTAAAAGCTGCAACGCCCCAGGTCTAAGAGTCCAGTCAAACACTGTCCACAGTTTACAATAAAACACAGTATGTCTTTAACATAATGCACTGTTTTTTAAAGTGTTAATATAGGGACACATTTAAACACATTCTAAAATTCCTTGTTATCCCGATTAGCTACAGAAATTCAGATTATTCAGGATTATTTAAATTATATATAAATGCACATGCACACAAACACACACACACACTTGTGATGTTCTTCAAATCTTACCTTGCTGGGCCAAGGTGGACCGCAGCATGCCACTCTTAGACCAGATCTTGATCTGCCCATCCTCTCCAGCTGAAATAACAAAATCCAGAATGAGTTCCACTTCCAATTTGAACAGTATAGAGTGGTTTTCTTAAGTTTTATTTATAGCCATATGTCCCCTCACCTGTGATGAGAGCTGTCCCATCGTAGTTCCATCTCCCAGCTAATACAGCACCTTTGTGGGCGTCCACAGTCTTCTCAATGCGACCCACCCTAGAAGCCAGGTGAAACTTACCTACAGACATAACACATCGGTGGAAGAACACCGGTAGAATTCATTAATAGATATAAAAGGAATCAATGCTAGACGTTAGTTGTGCCCTCTGAGTTAATCAGAATACGAGCGAAGAAACCACCAGTACAAGTCAATGAAGAAGTCACCGAGGGAAGCAGGGACTTTGTATTTCTTACTCATTTGCAAACCCTAGTTAAACTCATAATTGACTTCAGAAATAACATCTGTGACAACCCGGGAGGAGGAGTCATTTGGCAGAAATTAACTACTTATTTGCTGTGGTATTGATGGACATGACAGCGTGGAATTTCATCTTCTCTCCCATACCACAGAACTTGCGACATTCCTGGGCAACAATATTGATATTTGTAAGTCATCATTTACATACATGGTGTGAAGAAACCTAGCACGTTTGTTTAGAGGAAGTATAGTATTTTTGTTCCTATTGTATTAACGCAATTTCAAATAATGAGGAAAACTGCAGAAGCTGGATATTTGGATGTTGTACATCATATTGCAATTCAGATGATGCAGCCTTACAGGCCGGCAATCTTTTAGCATGACCACCTTGACATTTTGGATCAAATATGACTGTAAATACTACCAGTAGTTGATCTGCTCATGTCCCAAAAATAGGACAAAGGATGTCATACAATCAAGCATCTTCAGAGAAGTTAACATGCTTAAAGCATTATTCACATTGTCCACAGTCCACATTAACACAAAACAGAATCATTAAAGCAAAGTGTTTCTGTAAGTTCCTATCTGCTAGAAACGGTTAGCGATCAGGCATGGAGACAGTTATCAAAGGCTCCAGCCTACCATATACTTTGTGGCTGTGCATATTAAAAAAATCTGAATGTTCTATGCAATTTCTGGTTGCCTTCAACTGCAAATAAGCATGCTGCTGCTTTCTCCCGTTTCTATATTTGGACGTCTAACACAAGTGAATGTTGCCGACCCAGAAAAACAGGTATATATATATATATATAGCTTTATTTATATTTATTTAAAGACAAAGAATTAAAATATTTACCAAAAACAGAAATTCTATTAGAGAGGACTGTTAAACACCCAATTCAAACTGTTCACAACATATGTCTGTCGGTACTTCGAACCAAATCCATGCTTGACATATCGCCTCAGACTGAGAGGCCCACGCACCAAATGAGAAAGCCACAAATGTTGCTATAGACTTTCCCCACCCACCAAGGCTATATATCTGTGGTATCTATTTAACCATTTCATAGCCATGTGAACTTTTACTGACATTAAAAAGGTAAAACCAAAAAAAATTTGCTGTTACAAGATGCAGTAGAATAATGTGCAATAAAACATTTAGTTACTGTGTATTATAATATTAGACGTGTAGGCTACACTAAAAACACAGGCACGTCCAGTCTGTTGTGATCAATGGCTTGTTCTAACAAGCACTTAATTTGTGACAAAAGTACCTGAAACAATATGATGACTAAAGTCATAATTTCTGTACCAGAAAGGTACAAAAATGTGAATCTTGAAAAAGCTTTCATGACTACATGGTCTGCCAGGGAAAATTGCTGCTTCAGTTTGTGGGTGTGTTTATGCAATCCTACACTGCCATTAACATTGTTACCACACGCCGTCTGCCACGGCCATACATCTCCACTGTGTGTGTTTAGAGCTGATATAGACACAAAAGCGCAAGAGGTCACCCAGAGATATTTCACACAGACCATGAACTGATGTACCTTGGAAAAAAACTCTGACCTAAAGGATTTGGACATTAAAGCCTACAATTAATTTGGAATTCATATTTGCACTAAAGCAATGAAATAAACAAATTTGTAAAAATCCAATATTCGTTTTTGTTGAGTTTGCTCACTTGAATCTATGTCGCTGCAGATAAGATAGGATCACTTCAGACTAGCTACTATTGTTGCCTCCTTTTGGGGGTTGCCTTGCTGTTACCTCTCCAGTGCACCTGTTGTCCCTTTCATTTACACCAAAACGGGTGAGATTGACTCACAATCACTTATGGACAGATAGATATCCTTTAGTTTAACTAGACTTGGTGTTATACTGTGATGATTGTGTTCCCTTAACCTCTTTGAGCAGTGTATTATAACCTCCTCAACAATTGATTGCAGGCTGCCTTGAACAAATAATTTTAACAAGCTTGTCATGCCACACAAACTTGCCTATCGAATCATTCGGTACACCCCATGGTTCAATACGCACACGTGAACGGCGGAGTGAAGATATGCCAGTAATTGTCTTAAAATGTTCATAAAAATCCTTATTGCACTGCAGACTACACGCCATGTTGTAGATTCAGAGCCACAGAACCAGACGCATAGCTTGTGAACAGGTAAGGCAGGCAACTGCTTGGGGCCCTAGGCTGTTAGGGGGCTGACAAACTTAACTCCGCAGCAATGTCTAAAGCATCACAGAGACTGCAACCCTCTTCCCCTTAAACAACCAATGGACAAGATGCAATGACATCTCAGGAGAAACTACCTGCCCGCACAGGGTATCTGCAGGTCTCAGCAAGTTACATTTGAAAAGTTTTAAGACTTAAATGCCATTAAGAATTCAATTTAAGACCAATTTCACAACATTTCTGCAAAAAAGGACACCAATTTGAAGTGCCCACTGTTGATAGAGCAGTAAGCCTACTGCTAAGGTTACTGGCTGTACTTTTGGAAGCATTTTTGTTTTTCTCACACTTCATATAAATGTGCCATGTATGAAAGATATCTTGCAAAAAACAAATTGGGCTTTGTTTTCTTTCCCTTCAACAGATTCTAACCACAGAGCAGAGTTGCTAGTGTCCAAAACATCTGATTGAATTAGCACTTTCCCATGTCAATACCTGCGGGAAGTTTAACAGCCAATGTCCACTATGTAGCAAGCTAATTTATGTAGCTTGGTACTAGCTAGCTAACCACTTCATGAACAACGGTTTTGGGAGAAAAGCAGCCAACTGTTACACGTGTCTTGCTGACATCAAACATTCTGAATGAAATTGCGGTTCCACCTTGCACGCGACCAGAGTTAAAGTGTGTTCAGAGAGAAGCCAATTTGAAAAGGCGCCGCTGTCTTCAAATCTGCTGTGTGGGAACATTTTGGACTCCGCGTTCAATATGATGACGAGGGAACGTTGATCGTGAACAAAGTAGTCTACAAACATTGTTTTGCTACTGTCGGCTATTCGAGTGGAAACTTCTTACACGATGACGTAATTCCTACCGAAACCGTACCTTTATCCACAAACCGCCATACGTACCGAACCGTGGGGTCACTGTACCGCTGTATCCCTACTAGCCAGTGATGAATAACTATTCGCACTGCAGCTAGCTCGCACATTGTTGACAACTGCTTCATTAATACCAAAATAGAAAACTAATTTTACTTAGAATACACAACATGTTGGGTACTGTAATAAGGTCAGATTGAATTCTCTAGAAACAAACCATACCAAGCTTAATTTGAGGCTGCCCAAGACCACCTTATTCAAGTGGACCATGTGTGGTTATTTGGTGTTGCTGAATAATGTGAGAAACTACATTGCTTTCCACTAACACTGGTGCCCTTGGTAAATATGAGCAAAATGGCCTGTAAAATAAATGTATTTGCCGTTTATCCTCTTGATGTTTCATTCAAAATATTCAGAAAAATCACACCTTCAACTAAAGTAAAATGATTGAAAAATATAAATGTGAATTTTTGTCTCCAAAACATGGATGCCTCTAGTATCGGCACCCCTAGGAATTCTTAAAATCTAACTGAAATGCTTTTCTGTTCATATTTTACTTTTTCACCTGAGTGATTAGGAACAAAGTGGTCAGCTTTGACTTCTGGTTTCAGTGGGCTAGAAATATGAGGTGACACACAGGCCAAACTCCCATAGGTATCCACCACTATGGGAAGGACCAGAGAATACAGTAATTATGTGTTGTTGAGATGCACAAATCAGGAAATGGTTTTATAAAAATAGCTCAACCATTTCCACTGTCAAGGCAATAATCAAGTTTAAAGCAACTGGAGATGTTTAAAATGGGACTGAAAGAAGATGTGTGTCTATATTGACCCCAAGCACTGTGGAAGGATGGTTTGAGTGTCCAAACAATCTCCAAGAATCACAACTGGAGAATTGCAGCCGTCTTCAGGTCAAAGTCTCCAAAACTACGATCTGGCCATAAAAAAACCTATTGCTTTCATCAAACAACAGCACCTACAATTTGCTGAATTATGCTGGAACTTTCAATGGGACAAGCTTTTATGGTCAAATAATACAATAATATAGTTTTTTGGTAACAAACACCAGAGGTGGGTTTGGCATTGACAGAAAAATAGCCATGCAGAAAAGTACCTATTGTTAAGTATGTGAGTGGATCTGTGATGGGGCTGTTTTTCATCCAAAGATCCTGAACAAATTGTTAGGATACATGGTATCATGGACTCCACCAAGTACCAGTAGACTGAATCAAAACATGACTGCCTCTGCCCGGAAGCTTAAAGTGGGCCGTGGTTGTGTCTTCCAGCAGGACAATGGTCCTCAAAATGGTTCACTGACCACAGAATCAAGGCATTTACCTAAGCCTCATAGAAAACCTGTGTAATGAGCTGAAGAGGCAAGTCTACAAACATCATGATTGTAATCTGAAGGATCTGGAGAAATTCTCTATGTAGGAATGGTCTCAGATCCCTTGCCATGTTCTCCAGCCTCATTACACATTATAGAAGAACACTCAGCCGTAACCTGGGCAAAGGGAGGTTGCAATTAATAGGTGCAAAAATTGTCGTCCACATACATTTGAGAAAAATATTTGTTTTTCAATTGTTTTAATTTGAAGGTTACATTTTTGTTAATATTTTAAATGAAAGACCAAGAATATATACAAAGATTGTTTTCAAAGCACATCTGACTCATATTGACCAAGTGTGCCAATATTAGTGGAGGGAACTGTATAATAGTTTTTATGTTAGCGATGCCATAGATGTGTATATTATAGCACTTCGTCATAACTCAAGCCTGCAACAAAAAATCCTCATTAATCTAATCATTATAGAGTCTTTATTTGACTTGCCATCAGTGCTGGTAAGCACAAAGATCTCTGCCTGCGCCTGCTTCTTCCCGCCCACAGTCTTGGGCAACCAGTGAAGATCGATGGGGAAGAGGTCTTCTTGCAGCTTCACTACCAGACTGGTTTCATTGGTCAGCAGGTTCCATCTCAGGATATGGTGGTCCTCACTGCAGGAGTACAGCTCATCTGCAGTGGTCCAGCCCAGGCAGCTCACAAGCTCTTTATGTGTTCAGGTGTTAAGAAAGACCAGTGATTCCAGCAACATATCCAATCATAATTAAAAATATAAACAAACATTATCAGGGTCCCGTGTTGGTTACTGCCTCTCGACTGAATGATAGCCTATGTACACTACAAGAGAGACAGAAAACAATAGATACATTTGTATTATTTTGCATAATAATTTCCAAAGAATTCAAAATTATATCAAAGCAGAATAATAACAGAAGGTGAATTGCCATTTTCTTCATCCACCTGACTCAATCCTGAAAACCTTTAGATCTGAATATAACCTTTGTAACACTTGCATAGTGACCTGAATGCGTGGGGCCCAAAAGATATAACCAAAGGTTCACGTTCAGAAAATACAATTGCTCCGCTAAGAGGGAGAGCCGGAACACTGATGTGAGGGGCCTTGGGCCACCAGTCCAAAAGAAAGAAGGGGGGGAGCCCATGTGATAATGCTGCCAGACCAATCACCACACGCCAGGCTAGGGGCAATGACATGAAGGCAGTAGAAACTCAAAGTTATATAGAGGGGCCAACTTTGCAACCAGGCAAAACTCAGCCCCAGACAACCCTTCAAAACACTCCAAATGTGGGAGTGTGCAAGCACCCTGGAAAAAACCTGGAAAATAAGACCCATGCGAATGTAGGCTGCAGAAAAATTGCCCTGACCCAAAGGGACAGACTCTGCTTGGAAAACGCTCTGCTAGGCTTTTGTTCAGCAAAATAATTGGTCACAGGGCCAGAACTTCCCAGTCTGGTCCATATAAATGCAAACGAGAAGAACATGCCGACGCAGCTGGTCAGCTGATGCTAAAATTAAGGGGGGAGACTGAAGTACAAAAGCCAGGCAGGGCACAGTGTAACCTAGGGGACAGCAAACCTGAAGAACTGGAACGCACAGAAATAGGACATAAGAATACCTAAGTCCAGAAAGGGACGTAATGTTCTGCCCCATTGATCACCAAAAAGTAGCAACTGGGCTAACCTGCATCCACAGTCACCAAGCAATTTTCACTGTCATTACCTGAATAGAACAGATGACCCAACCAGCCCTGAAACGGGTCCAGTCTTGTGACAAACTGAAGAAAATGTACCCAGCATGGTCACAAGGGTCTATGTTCACTCCTCTGAGGATGCATGTTCACTTCTCTGTGGAGGTTAGAGCAAGGGAAGACAAGGGAAGGCAATTTTTGCTAGGTGTGTCTCTTGCACCCTTTCCTAGTAGAAGAGGCCAAAGGCACTGAACCATGCAAAGCAGAAAGCAATATAGGGACATGCTAAGCATGGCGAGCCAGGTTAATACAGAAGCATGTGAATCGTAGGTTCTGGGGATAGGCCTCCCAAATCCAATACCAGAGGTTAAAACACAGGATTCAGGGAGGCATGCGTGTGCTGCTATTTCCCGTTTCCCACTCCTCAAAACAAGTGTGGAGGTCACCTAATATATCATTAAGTAAGGTAGCATAAAGGATACATAGAACAAAACCGATTTGTCAAGCTTAGGGAGACGCGACTGAGACAACCAAAAAACTTCACTCTTATCGCCATGCTCTTCCCAAGGCAGCATCCAGGGAAAGGTGGACAATGACGCCAGCAGTAACCTGGATTTCCATAAGAAGCTGTGAAGAGGGAGACCAGCCATCAAAACTCGTTTAAGCTCTGCTAACAACTCATTCAGTCATACTAGAAGCATGTTGGAGGTTTTGAGCAAACATGCTCCAGTGGTCTGAACTCTTGGAGATGGTCACATGTAAGCCTCGCCAGTCAGGGAGAAAAAGCAGGACCAGAAGAGGTTGCAAGCCCAGTCGCACTGGCCGATCCATTCCTTTTAGCCCGAATGGGTACGGGTCCGCTGGCAGCCTTGAGGAATAAGGACGCACCCAGTTGGCGGTGAATTCTTCCAGACATTATAGAAAACACGTAGGAATTTCACAGCCACAGTGCAGGGAGAAACATTCTACAGAAACAGAAGAAACAGTCCAAAAAATGTCACCACCTGCAAAAAGGGGTCTGTGTTCGCCAGTCAACCCCCAAATGATCTGCAGCTAAACAGCAGAGTATAAAGACAGGAGCAGCTATAAAAATTACACCAAGCTCCACTGCAGACAGACATCATAAGAAATTAACTTTAGTAGGAGCAATCATTTTGATGTGGCGTTTCGGTGTGTTGCATTAATTTTTCATAATAGAAATGCCAACCCAAAGCTTAAATGAATCTGAAATTAAGTGAGAAGTAAGATAAAAAAAATCTCCCACAGATTTCACTTCAGAATGAGAAATGTTATGGTCCATTACCTAACACAGCAACTGTGCACAGTCCTGTTTCATTGAAGCATTTGGTGATGCTTAATTAACTGGAAGAAAACATACTATTAATAACAAAATAACTTACTCTTGGCTAAAAGCATTCATTTTTTGAATGAGTTATTGTTTTCTTTCTTGAAGTCAAACTTATTTTTTCTCCTTTCTTTGGAAAACAGCAGGGGGCTCCACACTTGTTTGAAAGGTGGCACCTCAAGAGTGTCTCGAGACCATGATTCACACAAAGTTTACCAACAAAATAATTTAGCGGCTTGAGAGTATTTAAATACTTTTGGAATGCGTAAATAGGACTTAACCACATAAAGGGGAAAAAGCAACAAAGGTCCAATCAGCAGTTAAACAGCTAAATTAGGCCAAATGTACCCATTGATTCTTGAAGAATATTCTCCGTATACAGGTGCACATTTCAGTCTCACCTAGAATAATCCCAGAAATGTATTCATTGCCTTGGTTAGAGCAGAACGTTTTCAAGACTTAAAAAAGACAATTAGAACAGACCTGCAAACAAAGTCTATCAGGGAGTGCAGACAGGCTAGAGAAAGCACTGAAAATACCACAAGTACTGATGCATGGTCTATGAGCCTTCTGAACATCATATTTGCCTTTATGATTGCTGACCATATTATTGCATTTTTTTTAACAAAAAAGACAATCGGGTCAAAGCAAAACTGAACGTTGAAAAGTTCCATTAGTCACAATTGAAAAGGATATGTTTTGGTTCCTTCAGTATTGATGTTTTTAATCTCATTGTGGTTGCAAATTTGAAAGTAGTCTTCAGAAAACAGGTCCGTGGCACTCACTGTAAACAGAAGGTTGTCAAAGGTTATTGGATTTGAAACATAACATGTCATGCTCCTCCAAAATGTGCTTACACACAGGCAGACCATAAAATTATCACCCAACAAATGTGGGTAGAATGTTTATTTCACCAGTCACACATGGCATGGCGGGTATAAAAAGGCAAGTATTTCACTTGCTGTTTTTTGCATTGAAAATATATTTTCCCCACAAGTAATTAGATAGAGGAAGGTAGATTTTTTGTGCACGAAAACCCCCACAGTATTACGTTGCTGTGTTAATTGAAGGGCAAGCTAGATCTGAAAAATAAATGTACTCGTGTCTTGTTACATTACACCATTTCATACAGATCGCACAACAAGTCAATTTATAGGTTGTCATGGTTGTCATTGATTGATATAGCCATCGGACATAGCTATATCATCGGATATAGCCATTATCTTTTATCAACGTTCCCATCAGCAGACAAATGTAAATGGAGTCAACTCTGAAGCCAGCACTTCCTTCTCTGCCATAGTTTCCTCCCCTACCCTCCAGTACGCCGGTACTTTCAAACATCTCTCAGCAGTAGATGACATACTAGCTAGCTGACTTAATAATAAGCAACACAAGGGCTCATGATTTGAAGGATTAATTTCTGGATGTGAGCTTTTGGTTAAATTAATTCACTATTGATTTTGGATAGGTTAAGGAGGTAACTACTGAGATCTGTGGCTAGTAATCTACTGTAAAACGTATTGCCTACTATTTTTACATGAAGTACCAGTCAAACGTTTGGACACCAACTAATTCAAGGGAATTTCTTAATTTTAAAACATACAGACCGCCAATATGATGTCTGTGCTGCAGTAGTCCATATCATAGCAAAAACCGCTCAAATAAGCAAAGAGAAACAACTGCCCATCATTACTTTAAGATATAAAGGTCAGTCAATTTCAAGAACTGTGTTCTCTCAGGTTCAGTTACAATAACATCAAGTGCTATGATGAAACTGGCCACCGAAACTGAAGTCCCAGAGTTACCTCTGCTGTAGAAGAAAGGTTCATTAGAGTTTCCAGCCTCAGAAATTGTCAATTAACTGCACCTCAAATCACAGGCAAAATAAGTGCTTTATAAAGTTCAAGTAAAAGATACATCAACTGGTCAGAAGAGACTGGGTTAATCAGGCCTTGATGGTTGAACTGCAGCAAAGAAACCACTACTGAAGGACACCAATATGAAGAAACTTAGGCCAGGAAACATGAGAAATACATATTAGACCAGTAGAAATCTGTCCTTTGGTCTGAGGAGTCTGTATCTTTCTGAGATGCGGACAGGGTGAACGGATGATGTGTGGTAAACGTATACCAACATATGTATTATATGTATTACTAATGTATGGCCATATATTTCAAACATATATTTATATATTCAATATTGGGCATTTTCAAATATGTTTTAATGTCTTAAATACATGTAAATACATTGGATCTAAAAAGTGTACACACCCCTTTTAAAATGCCAGGTCACAAAATATGTATAAGAATGAGACAAAGATAAATCATGTCATAACTTTATCTAATATTAATGTAACCTATAATGTGAATGTTTCAATTGAAAATCAAATAGAAATCTTTGAGGGGGAAAATGAAAGATAAAAACCTTACAATAACCCGGTTGCATAAGTGTGCACACCCTCTTCTAACAGGGATGTGGTTGCGTTCAGAATTAACCAATCACATTCAAACTCATGTTAAATAGAGGAACCCTTGCCATCATTACACAACTGCCATCATTTAAAGTGACTCTGATTAATCCCAAATAATGTTCAGTTGTTCGATTTTCCTGACATTTTCTAAGTTGCATCTCAGAGCAAAAGCCATGGTACGCAGAGAGCTTCCAAAGCATCAGAGGAATCTCATTGTTGAAAGATAGGAGAAGGGTAAAAAATAATTTCCAAAGCATTGGATATACCATGGAATACAGTGAAGACAGTCATCATCAAGTGGAGAAAATATGGCACAACAGATATTACCAAGAACTGGACGTCCCTCCTAAATTGATGAAAAGACGAGAAGAAAACTGGAGGCTTCCAAGAGGCCTACAGCAACATTTAAGGAGCTGCAGGAATTTCTGGCAAGTACTGGCTGTGGGCTACATGTGACAACAATCTCGCAATTACTTCATATGAATGAGTGAATCAGCTGAAGTTTGGAAATACTAACATCAAGTCTCCCAAAAGCACATGGGAAAATGTGCTATGGTCAGATGAAACCAAGATTGAACTTTTTGGCCATAATTCCAAATAGTATGTTTGGCGCAAAAACAACACTGCGCATCGCCCAAAGAACACCATACCCACAGTAAAGCATGGAGGCGGCAGCATCATGCGTTGGGGCTGTCTTTCTTCAACTGGAACCGGGGCCTTAGTCAGGGTGGAGGGAATTATGAACAATTCCAAATACCAGGCAAATTTGGCACAAAGCCGTAGGCGTCCGAAAGCTGAGGATGAAGAGGAAGTTCACCATTTAGCATGACAACAACCCAAAGCACACATCCAAATCCACAAAAGCATGGCTTCACCAGAAGAAGATTAACGTTTTAAATGGCCCAGCCAGAGCTAAGACCAAAATCCAATTGAACATCTGTGGGGTGATCTGAAGAGAGCTGTGCACAGGAGATGTCCTCGTAATCTTACAGATTTGGGGCGCTTTTGCAAAGAAGAGTGGGCAAATATTGCCACGTCAAGATGTGCCATGCTAATGAACTCCTACCCAAATACTGAGAGCTGTAATAAAATAAAAAGTTGCTTCAAAAAATATTAGTTTAAGGGTGTGCACACTTATGCAACCAGGTTGTTACATTTTAAATTAAAAACTTCCTCCCTAGAAGATTCCAGTTTGTTTTTCAATTGAATTGTTCACGTTATAGGTCACATTAAAAGGTGAAAAAGTTCTGACATGATTTCTTGGTCTAATGTTTTTACATCACAAAAACCTGGCATTTTAACAGGGGTGTGTAGACTTTTTATATACACTGTACAGTACAATTTACAAATCTGCACCTGTTTGTAGAAGATATTACATGTCTTTTCCCAGTAATTAATTTAATGCAGTAAGGCCTGGACTGGTGGTTATGTTGATTTGATACCCATTTGCAAATGACAATTAGTTAAACTCAAGGAGATTTTCACAAAAATGTCTTGAAGGTGAATTACATGATGTGTTGAGGAGAAATGCTTAAAATACTGCATATTCATATATTTCATTATTTTAACACATAATATTCAACATTAAAATATATGACAGGCATTGCATTATGATATTGTGAGAAGCAGAATTTATATGTTTCATGAACATATTCAGGGCACATATGTAAATATAGGTTGAGAAATCCTCTACATATATGTATATTTTGCATGAGTTTTCCAGATGGCCCAGCCTCCACATTGACCAAACCTACACTAGGGATGGGCACAGTTAGTTGAATATTCAAATACATGACATTTAGCAAGTGGATGAAAGTTAACTAATTCAAAGGAAGATGCAATATATTATCGGAATTGTTACCTATGAAATTGTTTTGGCTACAAAATGCCAGGTAGAGTTAGGCTGTGGAATCTAAAAGCTATTGTGAGTGCAAAAAATGAGTTAAGCAAATAGCTTACAGCTGGTTAGTTTAGCTGACTAGCTTCACTAGACTTATCCATCTAAACAACTACTTATTGCGTTGATAAATATTGTCTTTTAGTTCTGTAGAAAAGTTTAGCATTTTACAACACTGCTTCCTCCATACATGTGCTTGTACTTTTCTCACACAAACAGCCATTGCGCCAATGTTAGATAAGAACGGCACCCACATCTTAGTGCATTACGTGTTATTCAAAATATATATATTTCGGGTAACTGAATACTATTCAAATAACAAATACTATTCTGATAACAAAGTAATGTCCAATGCACAGCATTAACCTCACCCCAATTGATTTGATTTGGACCACAGCGTGAAGGAAAAGCCACCAAGTGCCCAGTATATGTGGAAACTCCTTCAAGACTGTAGGTAAAGCATTCCAGGTGGCCACCTTAGGAAGCTGGTTGAAAGAATCCTAAAAGTGCACAAAGCAATTGCTACTTCGAAGAATCTAAATATGAATGTATTTAGAACAATCACAATGCTTTATGTCAATCCAAAATATCATTGAACCTCAAACCTGAATGTTAAACAAAGGAGAAGTTAGTTTTTTAAAAATTCAGGGGAATACATAAGAATGCATAATTATTCAGCAACTAATTTAAAAAAAAATCTCCCAACTCACGTGTTTATTCTGTTTTTAAAGTAATTGAAACAAATAAGTAACACAAAATGACAATTAAAATGTTGGTCCTTTCTTAAATATTCAATGAACAATACAGCCACCCTTCTTTTCAATAACTGATATGAGCCTTCCATCCGTGGAGTCTGTCAGCTTCTTGATCTGTTCAAAATCAACTTTTGCTGAAGCAGCAACCTCTGCCTCCCAAATGCTGTTCAAAGAGGTGTATTGTCTTCCCTGACTGTAAATCTCATGTTTGAAAAGGGCCCACATATTCTCAATAGAATTTAAAATCAGGAGAGGATGGGGGCCATGTCATTATTCGGGAATCGTTGTGGCACTTGCTGGCTAGCCATGCATGCAGTGGAGTACTTGGACGCTTGTGATGGAGCATTGTCCTGCATAAAGATCATTGCCTTCGTGAATGCTGAGGACTTCTTCCTGTTTTACTGTTTGAAGAAAGTATGGGTGTTTATATTGGTCACTGAAAATTTCTGAAAGGATTTTCTTTTAATTAATTGTCATTTTGTGTTTCATATTTGTTACACTTACTTAAAAAATGTAGAACAAACACAAGTTGGGCGAAATTACTTTTAATTTTAGTTGCCTAAAAATTCTGCACACCAATTGTTGCCTAATAATTCTTCACCCTTATGTATTCCCCTGAGAAAGATCAGAACTCACTTTTCCTGTGTTAAACATTCAGGTTTGAGGTTCAATTATATTTTGGATTGACTGAGAGTATTGTGTCTATTCAACAATAAAATATATCTTGAAGAATATGATTTGCCAAATAATTGTGCACGCAGAGTAGAACAAAGTGAAAAAACTATTCTTATTTCTACTGGTATATGTGTGTGATAATGTTTGTGTTTTTGGCAACAAACCGGAAAGGTATAGAATTAGCTAGTCAAAAGGAAATTAGCAATAGAAACAGTTCTACTGGTAAACGTGTGTTAATGTTATTGTATGTTGGAATGTTATATAAGCAAGGTAAATGCAAACATGATGTTCACCAGTGAAATCTGTTGTAGTTACATATGGGTGCATTACTGTCTTTAGCCCCAAGCCAACAAAACAGAAAAGCATTTTTCTTAATTGGCTTGTAATTACTACAGACAAGCAGAGACCACCATATTGTATTATTCATATTCCAAAAATAAATCTTTGTATTCTCCAATCACCATTCCTTTAGAAAGGCGGTTTCCATGTTGCTAACTTCTGACAATTTATGTACAGACTATTATAGAGAGAAGCATTGAATGTTTTATTAATAGCCCAAGAGACTTTTTACCTGAAAAGTCACTATAGTAAAATACTTTTTGTGGCACACACTACTGGTCAACATGAGCTACCAAAATTATTTTGAACCATGCTGTGGGTATGTGTGGGATTTATGGCAGGAAAGAAAACAGGCTTGCCAAAATACAATGTCCCGCTGTCCACTACAGTGGACATACAATAACAAATATATTTTTTGTAATGTGTCTGTAACACACCAAAAACTACAGTGAAACGAACAATCTAAATTCCAAAACCTATTTTTACAGGGTCAAAGGAGTGTTGGCTATAATTGGCTCAATTCCTTTTGTCAGAACAGCTACGGTTAGATATTAAACACACTTCCAAATGTACTAGTCAAATAAGACGAGAGATGTCAGCAATGATTGTATAAACATTTGGAAAATTGATGTGTTCATAGACTAATACACTCGCACAAATACAACAGAAAACCGTACATTTCAAGCATCTTACGCTTGGACAAATAGCGATTTGTTTCTTTAATAAAATGTGGAAAACTTAATAATTTTACTGTTAAACAGAGGCTTAACTGACAACGAAATGAAGGGCAACAATCTCCACATTCAGTGTGCCTGTTGAAACGCGCATGTGTACGAAGCCCTGTAGTTGACTTTGAAGTAAAACATGCTTACGTTTAAAACGTCAAATGTGCTCTCATTGTAAAAAAGGTGCATAGATATTGTGTATAAATATTCTAGATATTTCTGACACAGAAGGGCAAGGAAGAACAAATAACTAAAATCATTCAATGCTACCTCCAAGGCCTCAAACCCAAAAAGGCTTCTAGAAAGCGTATGGTTGTGGTCTTTGGGATAAAAAAAACTGCAGGTAAAAGGAAATATTTTGTGTTGGTTAACATTTGTGTAAATAGTATTGTTTCAGAGAAAAATGCCATATTTGCATTTGCTAGCACAGCCAGTCAAAGCAACCGTTCATGCTAAAATTAGCTAGCCAATTCTATTTCTTGGACTTCTCTGAAAACTAACAAGTTACCCATACAGATTTTTTGTTTTAATATATTATTTGAATACATTTGGTTAATTGATATAAAAATAGTGTTGGCTGCTTAAATATAGTGATAAAAAGTGTATTAATATAAAGGCACTGTAGCAGCTTTTTTTCAAACCCTTCAGCACTCCAGTCAGGCACCCTACCCACTGCTCCAAACTTGGACATGTTTTGAAGGAGCTAGTAGTGGTGTTACCAAGGTCAGTATTTGTGACTGTAACATGAAATGTACAATTAGGACCGGAAATATATGGACACAGACACAATTTTCATTATTCTGTACGCCACCACAATGGATTTGAAATGAAACAACCAAGATGCAATTAAAGTGCAGGCTTGCAGCTTTAATTCAAAGGGTTGAACAATATATATTGTATGAAACATTTAGGAATTGCAACCATTTTCATACACAGTCCCCTTAGTACATTGGACAAATTAACACAATCATAAATACAATTTTCATTTATAATACTTGTTGAGAACCCTTTGCAGGCAATGACTGCTTGAAGTCTGGAATGCATGGACATCACCAAATGCTGGATTTCCTTCTTTGTGACGCTTTGCCAGGCCATTACTGCAGCAGTCAGTTGTTGTGTATTTTGTGGGACTTTCTGCCTAAAGTTTTTTGTCTACAGCAAGTAAATTGCAGGTGCGATTGGGTTCAAATCAGGTGATTGACTCTGCCATTGCAGAATATTCTACTTCTTTGCCTTAAACAACTCCTGGGTTGCTTTTGCAGTATGTTTTGGGACTTTGTTCATCTGTAACGTGAAGTCCCTTCCAGTCAACTTGGCTGAATTTGGTTGAATATGAGCAGACAATATATCCCTATAAACGTCAGAATTGATCCGTCTACTTCTGTTGTCGGTCATATCATCAATAAACACTAGTGACCCAGTGCCATTGGAAGCCATGAATGGCCATATCATCACCCTGCCTCCACTGTGTTTTACAGATGATGGGGTAAGCTTCGGATCATTAGCCGTTCCAAGCCTACTCCATATTTTTTTCTGTCCAAAGCATGCAAAGTCAGACCTGGCCTTTCTATTTTTGAGGCTTACGAATCGTTTTCACCTTGTGGTGAATCCTCTGTATTTGCTCCTGTGATGTCTTGTCATTATGGTAGACTTGGATAATGATATGCCTACCTCCTGGAGTGTGTTCTTCACTTGGCTGGATGTTGTGTAGAAGTTTTTCTTGTGGAAAAGGATCATACGATCATCCACCACTGTTGTCGTCCGTGGACGTCCAAGCCTTTTTGTGTTGCAGAGCTCACAAGTGTGTTCTTTTTTTCTCAGAATGTACCAAATTGTTGATTTGGCCATTCCTAATGTACCTGCTATCTCTCTGGTGGAATTTCTTTTTTTGCAGCCTAAGGAGGGCCTGTTTCACTTGCTTTGAGAGCTCTTTTGACCACATGTTGTGGGTTCACAGCAACAGCTTCCAAATGCAAATGCCACACCTGGAAATAACAAAAGAATAGTCCACACTTGTCCATAAAACAGCTTTTGAGTCAACTGTCAAACTATTTTTGCTCCTACTAAACTTTCCTCCAATTTAGATGAGAATAACATCAAATTAAACCTGAGAGACTGCAATTTAAGCCCATATTCATCATATAGCGGTAACTTTTTGTTAATGTTTAGGTAAACAGCCAACATAACAAAACTTGTGTCAGTGTCCAATTATTTCCAGAACTGTATTTCAACACCTAAAAGTGACATCATCAATGTCAATAATGATGAACATTTTGAAGGTGTTGGTTGTATATTCTGGTCTGATGTGAAGTGATAAAAGATAACAAGTCTTACTTGAATATCATTTTGGACTGTGAACATTATTTGTTTTATGCAGCATGCTTAGCATGTACACTTTAAGGTAAAATACAAGTTTTTATACTTCTGTGCTAGGAATATGGATCAAGTTAAAATGTATGTATATGTTTTTAAATACATTTCAGAATAAAAGGTGAAATACATTTTGAAACCTGAAATGTATTTTCAATTAAGTTAAATGTATCTGACATATCCATTATACATTCTACATACATTTTGCATTGCAAAAATATATTTTCTTTATAGGTAGCTAATGTTATACTGAATATGAGGAAAGGTTTACCTACCAATTCAGTGTTTTCAACAGATATGGAATAACGCATGGCTGTAGCCATGGAGTCAACATTGGGGGGGACCAAATCAGCCAGGGTTCTGGGGGTACCCCCCACCAGATAAACATTCAAAAATGTTTAAAATATTTATAAGACTCTTAACCATCAATATTCACACAATCTGATATCACCGTGTTGGTTTGGTCCTACAACATCATAATTATTGTTGCTCCAGGACCATTATTGCAATTGACCTGTAGTTAGTTGGTTACCTCAGTTCAAAGACAGAATATTCCCCTGCTCCCCAACCTTTAACCTAACCTTAACCACAGAGACAGCTGTGCTTAAACCTAACTTAATTGGTACCTTTGCCTAAATCTAAACTGCGTTGTGCAAACATTAATTATGTTGTTAGAGCAACACTAACATGGTGATATCAGATCGGTCATCAATATTTGCTCCTTTACTCATTCACCTCTGTGTCACCTGCCCTCCCTGCCCTGTTAGTATTCTAATACCCTCTCTCTCCCCCGCTTTATCTACTCTGAATGCACCAGAGTGAACAAGAAGTGTTTCATGCCATGATGTTCAGGAGGGGATTCCTAACCATTTCTGATCTGAATGGCAATGATTGTTATATAAATAAACATTGACTAGCCTCTTGTGATACTGTATGCTTCTATCATCTGACTGGTACTCATTTTCTCACTGCTCTCAACATTTCTTTTGAGGCCGCCCAAAAAATGTATACATTTTACTGCCACCCTTCCTCTTGTTCATGATGACACTCACTGTGAATGAAAGCTGACAAAAAAAAACTGCTTGCACTTTAATCAAACAAACACAAATTGTGCTATTTTCCATTAGCAAATACAGCCATACAGTATACAGGTGCTGGTCATATAATTAGAATATCATCAGAAAGTTGATTTAGTTCAGTAATTCCATTCAAAAAGTGAAACATAATGTATACAGTCATTCCACACAGACTGATATATATTTCAAGTGTTCATTCATTTTAATTTTGATGATTATAACTGACAACTAATGAAAACCCCAAAATCAGTATCTCAGAAAATTAGAATATTGTGAAAAGGTTCAATATTGAAGACACCTTGTGCCACACTCTAATCAGCTAATTAACTCAAAACACCTGCAAAGGCCTTTAAATGCTCTCTCAGTCTAGTTTGTTGGGGATATTTCTATAAAATGCATAAATAACCTTATACTTATGAAAATATTAATGTGCAATGTATAATCACGTAGTTTTATTATAAACATATTAATGTGGAATCCACACTCACAGTAAATGACTGCTGGGATAGGACGAATTACACCTACAGACAATTTTTATGTTCATCATAATATATGTGTCTTATGCTGAGAGATAGTCATGAGCAGGCAATTACCTTGAGCCCAAAGAGGTGCATTTCTAAAGTTTACTGCCTTTGTATCCACTGTTGGGGTGTCCTGAGTGTGGCCCATGAGCTGATCATAAAGCGTACTCTGTGATAAGAGATGACCTGAGTGTGGCCCATGAGCTTAACGTAACAATTTGTGGACAATGATGGACATGACCCAAGTATGAACCATGAGGAGGTTGTGAATTACTGTCGCAAATGACGAGCATTCAGGGAGGTAGAAGATAAGAGGCGCACCTCACTGGGGGGGTTGCCAACCAGACAATGTCAGGTTCTGTTCTAAAAGCTATGGTCCGGATTCAGAACATTGGGGGTGTATCTGCAGAAGGACCTGGCTTTTACGTCTGTCATTATTGTATGATTTTCATTAGTCTATTGGATTCACAATGTCCAGAGCTGAAGTGCATTTGTTTTTAGTAAAGAGTGGTTGATTTTCCACGACAAGTTCAGTAGGCTACACAATCATGGGGAAGACTGCTGTCTTGACAGCTGTCCAAAAGACGACCATTGACACCCTGCTCAAGGAGGGCAAGACACAAAAGGTCATTGCTAAAGAGGCCGGCTGTTCACAGAGCTCTGTGTCCAAGCACATTAATAGAGAGGCGAAGGGAAGGAAAAGATGTGGTAGAAAAAAGTGTACAAGTAATAGGGATAACCGCACCCTGGAGAGGATTGTGAAACAAAACCCATTCAAAAATGTGGGGGAGATTCACAAAGAGTGGACTGCAGCTGGAGTCAGTGCTTCAAGAACCACCACGCACAGACGTATGCAGGACATGGGTTTCAGCTGTCGAATTCCTTGTGTCAAACCACTCTTGAACAAGACACAACATAACAGATGCGTCTCGCCTGGGCTTAAGACAAAAAGGACTGGACTGCTGTTGAGTGGTCCAAAGTTATGTTCTCTGATTAAAGTACATTTTGCATTTTCTTTGGAAATCAAGGTCCCAGAGTGAATAGGCATAGAATCCACATTGCTTGAAGTCCAGTGTAAAGTTTCCACAGTCAGTGATGGTTTGGGGTGCCATGTCATCTGCTGGTGTTGGTCCACTGTGTTTTCTGAGGTCCAAGGTCTAAGCAGCGGTCTACCAGGAAGTTTTAGAGGACTTCATGCTTCCTGCTGCTGACAAACTGTATGGAAATGCAGATTTCATTTTCCAACCGGACTTGCCACCTGCACACAGTGCCAAAGCTACCAGTATCTGGTTTAAGGACCATGGTATCCCTGTTCTTAATTGGCCAGCAAACTTGCCTGACCTTAACCCTATAGAAAATCTATGGGGTATTGTGAAGAGGAAGTTGCGATACGCCAGACCCAACCAGCAGAAGAGCTGAAGGCCACTATCAGAGCAAACTGGGCTCTCATAACACCTGAGCAGTGCCACAGACTGATCGACTCCATGCCACGCCGCATTGTTGCAGTAATTCAGACAAAAGGGGCCCCAACTAAGTACTGAGTGCTGTACATGCTCATACTTTTCATGTTCATACTTTTCAGTTGGCCAACATTTCTAAAAATCTTTTTTTGTATTGGTCTTAAGTAATATTCTAATTTTCTGAGATACTGATTTGGGGGTTTTCATTAGTTGTCAGTTATAATCGTCAAAATTAAAAGGAATGAACACTTGAAATATATCAGTCTGTGTGGAATGAATGTATACCTTATGCAAGTTTCACTTTTTGAATGGAATTACTGAAATAAATCTACTTTTTGATGATATTCTAATTATATGATCAGCACCTGTACTATATAAATATGCAAAAAAAAAAAAAAACTACTGTCTGCACAAATAACGCATGCAGGGCAATATAAATGAATGACACTTTACTCAGACTTCACGTGGGCTTTCTCACATATTTAACAAAACCATAAACGTAAGACATTAACGTCATTTCAATACACACATGAGCACCATTGTGATGGTTGATTGACCAGTTTTCACCCAAAAACTTGTTTACAAATATGCAAATAGCTAAATTATTTTGCAATTATTTATTTCCACAATTATCACAATACGTTAAATCTACATAACACTCATTGATTGTACCTACAAACAGCAATCGACCAACAGTTTCTGCTGGGGTATGGCAACAGCACTTAAGAACTGCAGTTAACCGTAAAACTAGAACCGGCAGTAATAATAACAGCAATTTGTTCAATTTAATTATGATTGTTTACATTTGCCTATTCTTATTTTGGGGCGGTGGTGCATGGTTGCCTGTCGTAGCATAGCACATTTTAATTTTATTTAGAATGTATATATCAATATATTGGGGGGGACATTTTGATCATCTCTGAATATTGGGGGGGTGTCCCCCAAAATATATTGTTATTATGGCCTTGGAATAAAGTCTTTAAGCCTGTAATTAAGTTTCAACTAAATCTTCATCAGCTCTCACTGAGTATACAGAATGAACGTAATAAATGCATACACCGCTATATTTCTTCTTAAATAAACAAGTGGTCACCATTGCAGTCAGATACTGGAGGAATCCTCCCATCATTAATCAACCTGGATTGTCCAATAAGTCTCTCACACAAACATTCAATATCAATATATACAGGAGTATATTTTCATTAAAGAAAGAGAGAGGCACCATTTCAAACTATCAAAATTGGTAATACCAAAAATTGGTATTGATTCTCTACCTTACCAACATATTCAATGGATATAATTCAATCTGGAATTGTTTTTATTCATCAAAGAAAGGGACCCAATTTCTGCCAGGCACCAGCGAAATCCATGCCCCCCTGTCAATCAACAGGTTATTCCAAAATATACCAAAGTAATTAAGGTATTTATCCTTTCCCTCACCATCATATTCAATAGGTTTAATTCCATCTGGAGTAAATCCATGTCACCCTGTCAATCAAAACACATAGCACCTAAATTTAGCAATGTTATAGATCTATTTATCCTCTCCCTCATCAATATATCTAACAGGATGTCATAGATTTATTTATCCTCCAACATATCTAATAGGGTTAATTCAGTCTGAAGCATATTTTTAAACATGGGGACACCATTTTTGCCAGGCACAGCAAAAATGTGTGTCCCTGTCAATCAAAAATACCTAGTGCCTACATTTACCAAAGTCATAGATGCATTTATCCTCTTCCTCACCAACAAATCTAATAGATTTAATTAAAGCTGAAGTATATTTTCATTCATTAAATAGGGGGATACCATTTACGCCATGGTCTGGCAAAATCCGAGCCCCCCAGTCAATTAGCACAGATAATAACTAATTTTACCAAATTCATAAAATAATGTATCCTCTCCCTCATCAACATATTCAATAGATTTAATGCAAATTGCAGTATATTTTCATTCATTAAAGAGGAGGGAACCATTTCCGCCAAGCATCAGGAAAATGTATCCTTGCATGGAGCAGTGGGTGCCGGACTGTAGGGTTAATTTAGCCAATTGCAATACTTTGACATACATTTAACAGATTGTATATTTAAAATAAATGTATTTTCCATATGGGTATCTAGTTAATATTGAGAGATGTTCAACTAATTAATTTGGCTAGCTAATTCTACCACCAGTTGCATTGACTGGCTGTGCTAGCTAATGCAAACATGGCATTTGTCATAAAAACAATACTACTTATACATATGTTAACCTACACAATATATGAGTTTAATGCTACTTTTTTATGTATGGATGCAGAAACACAAATATCACAAACTTAATTGCAGCGCAAATAAGCTTAAGTAAACGCTTTTTGGAATAGAATTTTCGATGTAAGACGACATGGGGAAAAAGAATCAACAAGTGCGCGAGATATCACGCTCAAATTGTCAGAAACAATTTCTGATAGAAGCGCATGCGCACTTTCAACCGGCAAATTGAAATCGCACGGTCAGTTAATTCTTTGTAACAACGGTTTTCCGCACAACACCAGATAATTCTGCAAATGTGCGGATTCTTTCTGCTTTTGTGTGTATCTGTACCCTTTTTAATTCCCTTCATCTTTCTTACATAGGTCTAGGTCTGAAATTTCCGAATAGCAAAAGTAAGCTGAAGTTTGAACATAATCACACATCAAACTACGTAAAAAAACATTCAATTTCACATGTTTTCAACTGTAAGGTGAAGCATGGCTGCCTACCGCATCTTCCTTCCCGTACACGGGTAATAGCCTTCAACAATCACGTCTCTTGCTAGTAAACATAAGCACAACACAAACAGGCAGTCTTTTTAAGCAGTCTATTTCAACACAATTTTTACATCAGACCTGAATATAACATTTTAAACACAAACAACACCCCGATAGGCAGCGTATTATATTATTAATAGGTAGTTCGCGAAATAACGTTTTTTTTGGTGGGCGTTGGAGGCCGAATCACATTGGTGAGAGGGTGATCTGATCTCTGTATTTGAACTCATACAGCTATTATTTTCAAATTAGTTATAAATACGAAAAATATTGGGCAGAGCGCATCTTTGTGTTGTTGCATGCAAATTTTTTCAGGAGAGTAACGAAAGGTAAAAAATGTCAAGTCTTATTATTCTAGCCCTGTTGCCTTTAAAGTCATTGGAGATGTGCACTTTTGTACCTGTGTTTTTTCTAAGCATTTTAAACCAAAAGCCGTTCAGGGGCAATATGACTCATAATGCAAACCACTTTAAAGGAAGTACCATTATCATTAATAGCAGGCGCAAGGTACCTTGCTAGTATTGTAAGACAGTTAACGTCTAAGGCTGAGTTACTTACAGTATAAGGTAGCTAGCTAGCTGCTTAGCTACAGTCTAGCTAACTGACTAGTTAGTTACCGTTACTTCTCACGTGTTTGTCGAGCGTCTGTCGTTGCTACGGTGGTAGCTACCTGCACTGTCCTTAGCTACAGTAGTAGCTAACAAGTCTTCTTAACTGTTGTCACGCTTAAAACCAGGAAATGACCATTACATCCAATAGTCACAGTAGCTCCACGGTTCAAATATAAAAATAAATGAATAACACTAACACTTCCTAAACTGTAATACTTGACAACTTCAGAAATAAACAATGTGAAGCTACAAACTGGTCTGGAACGTACCTCGAATGTGGGAATAACTCTCGCGAGAGTTGAGTGATAGCTTTCTTGACAACAAACATTGAACGATAAGCTTTCTTGAGCAGACAAATACTTTAGTTGATAGGTATAAATGTATTCTTATAAAGTAAAATGTTATACTATTCGGTTAATACAATCCAAAGGCATTTACCAGTAAGGTTACAACAACACCGCCAGCTCTTATGGTTCACGCAACATCTCCGTCGTGTCTAAGCAACACTGTCCTTACGTCACGGGTGCGTTCTATTTTCAAAAAATATTTTACGATTTTATGACAAAATCCAACATCTTTAGTCGTATCGTTTTCAATATGATTCATAGTGTTATAATTGAATCCCTAAAACGTAAGTATGTTGGTTGTTTCTCTAAACTAGACTTGGCATAGGCCCCTTTTTTGAATTTCTAGTTTTTTTTTACAGATAAGGTTCCATGGTGCCTTGCGTCAGTATGTAACGAATTTTGGTTCGACAGAAGAGTTTAGGCGCCATTTACGAGTGAGAGTTTGCAACGGGATACAAGTAGCTTACGATTTGCGATGACACGGGTTTGACTTGTATGCACACTTTGATTATTTATCTCCGCGATATCAAGACATATTGCAATTGATTTTGAAAATATAGCCAAGGTGATAGCTGCACAGGTAATTATTACATCAAAAGACATTCATCGGTATCCCAGTTCAAGGTAACGTTAAAACTAACACATCAGAGACTAGAGCTAGCTACTACTCTATCGAAGTTACATAGTTCAGTGGATAACACGACAGCTTAAGTTACATGTACATTCAAAACGTTAACTAATAAATCTTAATAATGAATCCACAAATGTGGTCACGTTTTGCAGGTTTACTGTACTGTAACATGTGGTTAGTTAGGTGCAGTAGAATAATCAGACGACCGCTTTAGCTAGTTAACACTACAGTCATTAGTACGTAAAAATAGCTATTGTAAAAATGTTACGGATTACCCAGTTATGGTTAACTGCCCCAGTGCCAATACACTAATATTAAGTAACGTTGTTCGGAACAGTAGTTAACTTGTAGCTAAGTAGTCGCGTTAGCTATTGTACTGGTATCCCCAGTCAATCTGTGGAACAATGAATGTGTTACAGTTACTACTGTAACTACCCGGGTTCGTAACTGATTAGCATGGAAATGTTGATTAGCCTAAATACAGTACAGTATAATTAGCAACTAAAGTCACATTTTCTTGCAGTCTTTCATCTCGATACTGTAATTCATGTTCTACGTTGCTACTGTACTAGATGAGAACTCATAAAAACTTATAATAAAAGGTAAGCTAACCAAGATGATTGAATATCGTTGGCTAAGTAGCCTGATGTATATGAATATGTCTGTAGTTAGTTGTATTTGAGTAGCATTGTAGACATTTCCGTTGTCTTTTCAATTCATTCGGGGACATTTCTATTGGTTTATTATTGTACCTTGCTAGCTTACGTTAGATTGCACCATCATCAACCTGAAATCTCAAACAGCCCTAACGTTACGTGGGTATTGGCTCTTACCGTAGTTAAGCAAGCCAGGAATGTGGACAACTGATATGATACATACCGATAGTTAGCTTACCATGAGTAATTGTTTTAACCACAAAACTGTCAGTGAAAGTTTTTTAGACAGGCGACTTAATTACATTTATTCACTCAATAACGGTATAGATTGTAGCAAACGGATTTTAATAATCAATGTTATCAAGTGGATTAACAAAACGTGACACTTGACTTTCTGAAGGTAGTTTTTAATTTCCCTATTAACTCTTGTGGGGCCTACATGGCACCCATGACGTACACCCCGACTGATGGGCTTCTTGAAGAGGTAATTTGCTAATTCAACCCCGCGGTATGCTGACTAACTAGCTCGTTCTATGTATCATTTGCTTTACTTTTTCGCTCCGCTGGGCGTTACTGACAGCTTGTAACGTCACCATTTTTGTCCGTCTAAGTTACTGGCACTTGACCGGGAAACACTGTTATCGGTTCATTTCTCGATACTTGACTCAGTGAAAACCGATGCCAGTCAGCTTAGACCAATATGCCACTATTTATAGAGAAGTGATATAATTTCAACATCAAAAAATATATATATATTTTATACTCGGGTGACATTGCAAATTCGTAACAAATTATTATTCTCTTGGTACTGCTGTTATGTTTGCATATGAGCCCAGTTTATATGATTACACTTATATAAGTGTCAAAACGAAACATTAAGCAAATTAACTATGTTAGATCTAATTCGTTCTGTTAAGCCGTTCTTGTTGGCCGTTGGTAGTTTTATAGTGGTCGGGTAGTCGAGATATGACCCGAACTTCCGAAGTGAACTTTTTCGCTCTGCATAAGGACGTTGCGATAGCTGTGTTTGATAAAATGCCAGATTGGGATGTGAAAATGACGGAGGGGGGTAAAAGGGTGCTTCACGTAGACTATCAATTATGGAGAAGTAAGATTGACAAGCGAAAACAACAATACTGGATTTTACCTTTATACCACTATTGGATTCTACTTTTTCTGTCTGAATGATTTCTTTAGATTTAAAATTATGCCATCCAAAACGTCGAAAAGCTCAACTGCTTCCAAGCCAAAAGGGAAAGGGTCGCAGCCTCCGGATGACTCCGAAGACGAGTTGGACGTACCCCCTAAAGAAGCGAGCTCCAATGGCCAAGAGGCACCGCCAACAAATGGTAAGTAACAAAGGATGTTTTGGTGTCTGCATCAAAATAAGTTGCGCGTCTGCTTATTGACGACGTGTTTTGTTGACTGTAGGAGCGTGGTGTTTTAAGAAGTAGTTGCCTTAATTCATAACACGTAGCTTGCTAGCTAGTTTGTTCTACGTGAGCAAGGCAGCAATAAACGTCTCTTGTGATTTTTTGAGATTATTATGATGGTGGCGTGTGCGCGTTTATATCCAGCTTGCACAACCAACGAGGTAATTTATTTTAAAGTATGAATGCCATTAAAATTATTCGGTGTTTGTGCTTATGATTTTAAATCTTTTGGTTTATTTCACGTTGGTTTAATGATCAGCAGAACTTTGTCTGAAAATGATAACCATATCCGACGAGTGGTCTACTCTTGATTTTTGATTTAGCACATTGTGGTTGGAGCGTTTGTTGGCATAACTATTGTCACGGTCAGTTTTTACTCTTATTTTTTATGTTGAACTAAATGCAATCATAGACTTGAGACCAATCGTTTTCTCGATGTAAGATGGTACCATTAATTGGTATGCATTTGTAGAAAGGATACTGTTTTATTTTTGTTTTATTGACATCTGTTACGATGAAAACAACGTGGTTGTTCGAAGTATTATGAACGTTTGTTGTCGTTATTGTGCATATTATGCAAAGTGTGTGAATGCGTATTTTTCAGTGTTCGAAATCATTTTGCTTAAGTGCGATTATACGTCTGCTCTTCCTCTTGAGTCTTTGTTCTCCTATGACTAGCTCTATAGTGGTTATGGTTTGTTTGTTTGTTTTTGCTTCACCCCTCCCCCATTCACCAATGTCCCCACCTGAAATGAATCGCACCAAGGAATAAAAAGTTCAACTCTTTGCCCTAGATCCGTCTCCCGGGGAGAGTGCGGAGGCGGTTGATAATAGAAGTTTGGAGGAGATTCTCGGTAGCATCCCTCCACCCCCGCCCCCAGCAATGACCAATGAACCGGGCGCTCCTCGCCTAATGATAACGCATATAGTTAATCAGAACTTCAAATCATACGCTGGCGAGCAGATTCTGGGCCCTTTCCATAAGGTACGAAAACCATAACAACTCAAATTTTGGTTTTATATTAATCGCCTAAGTATGGGGTGTTTTCCATTTAATTTACTATTGTATATATCAGTATCTACAGTGACAAGTGTTTGAATAGTTATTTAATTGTTGATTATTTTGTTTATATCAAATTTAACAGATCAAGTCTTTTTAGCATCTCACTCCTCCATTTTGGTATTGTGTGTGTGTGTGTGTGTTACACTAGCTGATCTAGCTGTCTTGTCTTCAAAAAATATGAAAATAGATTTTGAACAAACCTTTCTCATTTTCTTAATTATCTTCGTTGAACCCTAGTTACAGGTGCAGTGAAATACAGTCTTTTAAATATACGCCCTAAGATTAAATGCCAACCATTTTTGTCCTGTAGACCTCAAGTTGTTAAAAGGGATCGAAGTTGGAATCATAATATATTTTGTGCTTTATGATTTTTTTTAGCATTGTAACTTTGTAAATTTGGATTTTCTACCCCTCCTTTCTCTTTTCTCCCTTCCCCACAGCGCTTTTCCTGTATCATTGGTCCAAATGGCAGTGGGAAGTCCAACGTGATAGATTCAATGCTCTTTGTGTTTGGCTATAGGGCTCAAAAAATCAGATCCAAAAAACTCTCTGTGCTGATTCACAGTTCTGACCAGCACACTGGTGTGCAGAGCTGCACTGTGGAAGTACATTTTCAGAAAATTATTGACAAGGTAACCACACACTCTTAACACACACATTCTGGGCTGTACCAATAAATAAAAGTGTTGGGTAACTGGACAGAAATGTAGGAATTTTGTTTTCATATAATTGTGTATTTAGTAATTTTAAGTGTCTATACAATTATTTGTATTAATTTGTTATAGTAATTTCACTAAAACAAATTAGAAATACATGTATGTATGTTGATATATTTTTATTCTTTATATATTTAAAGGTGTTCTTTTTAATAGTTTTGTGATTTACCCTTTGATTCCCAAGCATGAATCCAAAGGTGTAAGACAATGTCACCCTTCAGAAATGTTCCAATTATAAAAATGTTTTTTGAATTAGGTTTGTAGCAGTTTTCTTTTCAGGCATTAGTAGTAGGAAAGATTTGTTGTATTTCCCGCAGCAAGAAAAAAAATCTCAACATAGTTTACAAATGTTGACATAATGCAAGGTAGTGTCTTCACCTGAAACTAGGAAATATTTTCTGAAATTGCAAAATTGATAAGCTTGTTAGCTTCTTGAAAATATAATGTTATTTCTTGATATTTAACCTTGAGGAATATTTTGTTGTACTTCTTGTTTAACCTGGAGAGAACTTTCTTGTTTTGCTTATAATAATGTAAAATGTGTGATAATGAAATGGCAGTATTTTGACTTAAAAAATTACTGTGTTTTTGATATGCCGAAGGAATCTCAAAGTTAGTCGTGAAGTATATGTTTGCCCATACTTACATTATTTAGCAGATAGGTCTTCTCTGTCAACATGTGATATGTTTTCTCTGTTCAGCAAAAATGTTGTGCTGTTGCAATATTTAGAAAATTAGCTCTGGCTTAGAATGTCTGTTTTCACTGCATTTCAAAGACAGGAAAACATTTGAAGTCAAGGTATAGGACACCAGTTTGAGCTCAGAAGTGTACTGTTGACGTTATTACAGTGTCAATGGCTTCTGATGCAAAAATTATATTTATACAACAAATAATACTGAGATACTGTATATTTAAAATTATCATCAGAGGTCCAGATATGTTAATTGAATGCAGAGTTTGGGAACAACTAGTTGTTCTCCAGCTGTGTGCAGTAAACATTTGGAAATGTATAGTTTGATTTAATTTGTAACTTCCTTCAAATATTTTCTTTTTTTAAACTTTGATATAACAATAATGTCAACATAACTACCTTATTTACCTGTTGCTTATATCCTTGCGCGTGCAGTAAATGTGTTTATATAGATATATGATAGTGTATACTAGGGCTCAAGACTAACTTTCCCAACATTTTCCGTTTGCATCACCAGGCCTTTATAACCTTACAACATTTTGTTGTGATGTCACAATTGAAAACATTAGGGTTGTTTTTTGAATTTATTAACATGGCTGTTAATGGTATTATTTTATAGATGTTTTTTAATGTGTCATAGCAGAAATGCATATGAACTGCTCATAGTCAACTACTTCACCAGCAATTGGCATGACTTTTAGGTTGCCAATTAGCCTTGGCTGTTGCTGCTATAAACAACTCCTAACCCATACTAGATCACTAAACATAAATTGCTGCCAGTTAACCATGTAAATGATTAACAAAAAAAATGCTGTTATAATTTGAATTGTACCCAATGGTGGCATCTCTAAATTAGGCAAATGAAAATATTAAAAGCCTGATGCTCACTTCTAGATGTGTGTGTATAGAAGTGAGTATAGCTTGGTGTTCTTTTTGTCCGATCTTCTCAATCTAAGCTTAATGGAGAACACCAAGAGAAACAGCTGGGCAGACGCTTTTATGCAAGAGTGAGGATATTAATGCCCGGCATACAAGTGGACACAATTGTGAATTTTGCTGCCTCAAAAATAGAAAGTTAAAATGTAGAAATGACAACATATGACCAGCTATCATTTGCAGCTTGCACAAATTTGACCACATCCAAGCTGGGACTGGCCAGGAGTGTAATTTCCCCCTCTCCAATGTGGGCTGACTAATGTACATGCACACGTTTGTTGATTTAGGCCTAGAGCGGATTTTACTCATTATTAAACTTATTTTATTTGACAGGACTTTAGGGTTAGTTTAAGAGTAATGCAGTGTAGTGGGTTAAAATATGCTGTTGAAGATTTGATACACACGCTCGCCATAGTTAATGCTTTTGACCTGCTGTCTACCTTTCTGGTTGTTGTAACCGTGATAGTCAAATTACAGTTCATTACATTGTCATCTAATTGGACAACTCATTGATTTTGCACCTGAAATTAAGTAAATTGTAATACACCTTTAAATTCTCATACACATCGCTCATGCATGAATGCTTACTGTTATGCTTCCTTAAAAACACAAAACACTAATTGCGAAATAAGTCAACTCTTAGGTTATTTGCTGACATGTAAATAATCAGACTGTTATGAGGTACCGGAAATTGCTGTTTATTTTGTAGTTATTCTTTTTAGTAGCAGAAAAAGAACTTCCTCACATAAACCTGGTGGTAAAATTAACCAGAACATTTTTATTTTGTGCAAAATGTCTTCGCAGCCCCCCATGTCAAGTAAATTAAATGTGGCTATCTTTTTAGTACAGCATTTATTACCTTTCCCATGTTGGTTTACTGTAATAAACAACATGATAGCTTTGTAGACTGTTTTCACCAAATGATTGGTGTGAGTATTCACTTTCATATGTTTGCATGGTTACTTGCCTAATCTTGGGTGGCTTGTATTGCTAAGCATTCACTTTTTTGTTCTGAAGGCTGGATTTAACCTGTTGTTTCTTGTGCTCCTCCTCACTCTGAGTCAGGAAGGAGATGACTACGAAGTCATCCCCAACAGCAAGTTCTGTGTTTCCAGAACTGCCAACAAAGACAATTCCTCATCCTACCACATCAATAGCAAGAAGGCAACTTTCAAAGATGTTGGAACTCTACTGCGTAGCCATGGCATTGACCTGGACCACAATCGATTTCTTATTTTACAGGTAAGTAATTTATTATATTAAATCTATTTTCTTTTGTGTGAACCTTGTGTCTATCATCTCATTTCTAGTCAAACCTTTGCCACTCAAGATTTAAACTCTCTTCCTCAAATAGAGGAAAATGAATCCATCCAATGCTATGCATGTATGAGTGGCTTGTGTGTGTGTGTGTGTGTGTGTGTGTATAACTTGTTCTAAATGGCCTTGTGCTGCTATAGCAGCGCATCATGGTTTGAAACAATGTTGAAAATGTGCGAACCATCATTTGCTGCTTTAGTATTTCAAGGCATATCTGCTCTATTCCTGGGTTTGTATGTTAGGGGTGAATAGAGAAGGATGTCCGTTTCCCTGCCCCCTTTACCTGCCACGCTATAGCAGCATGTAAATATTGGCGTGAGAATACAGATCCCAACCCCAATATTGGCTGTGCTGCTTCAGTGTGGCAGGATCAAGCATCCATTCTTCATATCTATTATTTAATTGCATGATTGTTGTTAATTTGGATTTTACTGGAGTATCTTTGGTGGAATATAATTTCTAATTTGTTTATTGTAAAGACATTTAATTGGTTTTGGAGTCTTATTAACCACATTTTGCTGGCTGTAATACAAATCATAGAATTATTTGTATATTAGTATACAATACATTTTTTAACATTCCTGGAGTGTTGAGCTATATGTAGACTCCATGTGTTGTTTGAAGTGGGTGTTTGCACAATAATTCTTGACGTTTAGATCACTAATAATGTTATATTTAAGCAGCAAGGCACAAGGGGGTGTTTTATTAGCCATATACCACTATCTCCAGTGGTACCTTAATGCTTTTATAAACTGGTTACCAACGCATTTAAAACAGTGAAAATGTATATTACCAAATCTGAGGTAAATGGTTTCATAAGAGCTTTCCGCCAATCAGCATGCAGGCACCAGCCTGTTAATTTAAATTGTTTCATTTAGGAGTATATGCAAGTTTTCTGCCTGTCATTTGTGCTAGAGTGTTGAATGTGAGTTCTGAAGCAAGAGAATAGATTAGTTTGTTCTCCAATGTCACTGCCTGTATAGTTCGTTGTTTAGAAAGGGATCTCCACACACCCTGATCAAGACCAGTCTGATTTACCGAGGTCAGCATTTACACGTGTTTGCGTCTAAGATATTTTTAAGAATGCATTTTCTTTCTGGCTAACATCTAAAGGATATTTCAGACTGACAAATTCCCCTTATGAATTAAGTCAATAAATGCATTACATTAATAGAAAGGCACTAGTTACATTTCACAGATTCCCCTACAAGCTATGCATTTCTTTGTTGATCTCATTAAATATAAACTTGTCATTAATTAGTTGTTGGAGTTGGTGAGATGCATGCAGATGAGGCAAATGTGCCGGGAGGTGCTGCAACCTCACTGGTGGATGTTAAAAAAACAACTCAGTCAGGTTAAAAGCAACCCACCCATTTCAGTCTTAATAATATATTAAATATCAGAACATTTTACCTTTGCTGGTTAGTTTTCAGAAGGCAGCAGATCCGTGATTATGGTATCTGACTACTAACCAATGAGTTGTTGGGTCAAATCTCAAGCCGGCAAGTGACAACAAAAATACTTTTTTGTTTACCCAAAGACATAGGACTTACTGAAAATGTGTCAGTAGATTGTCATTGTCTGCTCAATGCCTAACATATTATGTTTTAAATTGGACAATTTGGTTACGGTTATGGCATGCTTATTTCAGTGCATGCTTACATTTTTTGTATTTGAATTAATGCTGCTGAGGTACAGGCAGAGTACCTGGGCGGAGTTGCTTTGAGATCAGCCTCTGAGACGGCAGTGCCACCCAAAAACATTTTAGGGCATCATTCTCATGTGGATGAATCAGCCGCTGTGTGTGAATAGCAGAGGTAGTGGTTGGACCACTAGATCACCCCAAATCACGATTGGTCCAGATTTTAAATTTTCATGTAGATTCATGTATGTTTTATTAGGTAGTACCGGATACAGGAAGCAGTTGTTGCTGCAAGAGCATCGGGTCAGATTGAAATTGCTCAAATGATGCTAAACATAGTTTTGTATTGGAAATGTAAATTATAGTAGAATTGTTTTTTGCAAGGCCTAAGCAGATCTAATTCAACAAGTTATTTCCGCAATCGTGAAGTCTGCTGATTAAGGCACAAATCAGACATGTGTTTTGTGAGTCATAAAAAATGTTAGATAATACGACTGCTCTTATTGACCAATCAGTCAAGTCGACTAAATGTGATAAGCTGTGGTTTAAATTGTTTTTTGCCGTTGATGTTAAGTTTTTGATATTGTTGATTTTTACAAGGGCCCCTGGGCTTTTCGAAAGGTGAACCTCATAACATCAACCACAATATTTTACAAGGCCGCCAGCCTGGGCAATAAGTCCAAGCAATATTTTAATTAAATGTCTTTGAGACAAACCAGTAACTTGTGTGTCCCCTTCCCCTAGTAACTAATGGCAATTACTTCCTAACTGGCAGACATGGCCCACCTTTACTCTGTCCTCCTACCCTTCATAGCGGAATGCATGTGAAATGCACCTGTAGTGTATTCAGCACAACGTAACTTCACAGTCAGGCCTAAAACTAATGTTCTGGTGCATCAACCACTGACCGGTAGATTATTATTGCCAAGGAAAATAATCTATTCCTTAGGAAACAATCTAGTATATAACTAAATTCCCTTGTTTTTTTGTGATGTTTCTTCATGGGGAGGAATAAGGCCAGTCAGGGACTTGAACCCTTGTCTATGTGACTCCCATTACAAAGCCATTATACAATTGTGGTCCTCGGTATATAAGATATTTTACAATTATTAGTATTGGGACAATTCTGGAACCTGTAAGACTTGTTTTCCCTGATATGGTGTTGCTAGACACAAGGCTACAAAGTTTTTAATCAACTTATTAAGTGAATCAACTTAAGTTGATCACCAATATTCAAAAGGAAGTGGTGCCAGACATTTTCTAGAGGAGAACACTCATTTTTTAAGTCTAGATGAAATACAGTCCAACAATTAATGTTATTTAGAAGTTATTTAGGCTAGTGAACATTGCTGAAATATTGGAATTTGAATTGCCTCTATCGCATCCGGTTATGTATTGTATATTTAAATATACAAATGTTATTTTTAATCTCCATTTTGTGGGATGTTTTATCGCATGTTTGGTATTGTTTAGCAAAAACAATATTTATTTGTGTGTGGAAGTAAGCAAATGTATACTAACAAACTGCACAAACCCTTTGGGATGTTAATTAATTGAAACTTTTAGTTTTACACAACTGCAATCACAGTAGTGAGTTGTGCTGTCAAATGAATGTATGTTCTGAGAACTCGTATTGAAGGGAAAAGCCTTTTAACTACCACAAAATAAATAGGCTTTTCCTTTTGAAAAACTGTCTATTTAATTAATGTTTTCTCCCTCCCCAATTTCTAAATTAAAGGAGACATTTGTCATTTCAGCTCTCTAAAGTCTGCACTGGGAATAGAAGAAACATATTTACCACTATAGATAGCCTTTGCAATTAACTACATAATTAGCTAGCTTGGAAATCTGGCTAACGTGATATAATGTGTGTTTCAGAATTCCCATTTTATAATCTACACTCAGGTCCTAGGTTTAGCACACGATAGTGAAAGCTTACCAGCTTCTGCTCAGGAGCTAACTAAATAACTAGCTTGGCTCCCTAGCTTTTGTTATACAACATGTAGTTTTTAATTAAAAAAATTATAACTTATCCTGCTTTTTTTTTTTTTACCTGTCAAACTAGAAGCTGTAGCAGCACCTTTAGTACATTAGCTATAATAATACAGTGTAGACTTCTAAATAAATGTTCCCAATGCTAATTGGAAGCATAGATGAAGTCTCAAGGGCAAAAACAATTTTAGTCTGTATCAGTCCTTTTATTTGTCCATTTAATGGCAGTGTGTATATTTACTTAATATATTTAATATCTATTAAGTGTATATTTGGTACAAATACAAAAAGATTTTAAGTACTTCATGTATAATAATATCTTTCCCCAATGCCATTTATAATAAATTGGTTGTATTTTGATATCATTATATAATTTTCTTTTATATGCTGGAAATCTTAAGTGTATTCATGTGATCAAGGTCAACCCAAAAAAATTATTTCAGTGGCTTTTTAGTCATCTGTTTTGGAGAAGAGTTACTACTGATAATCCTATTGTGTAGATAGTCCTCTGATGGCAATGACAACATTGCCATCAGACATCTGAAGCTGGATGTTTTGAGCTAGATAGTGAACCGAAAATGTTTATACAAAATCCTTTTAATTTCATATGATGACATTGTGATTCAGAAAAGTGAAATCATTAGTTAAATTAATTGGAAATTAATTTAGACTAAACAATTATCGCTGAATGAAGAACCTGAAAATGGTATGTTTTCAATACAAAACAGATGCAGAGTTTAGATCATGGTTTACATGGCTGGCAGTAGCCCACTACTCTCGCACAGTGCATTCTTAAGATTACTATGAATTACTATATTAGTATACTGTGTGTCAGAATGAGTTAAGATGGACATTGAGAACAAAACAAAGCATATTTAGCCAAACTAGATTTTTTTTTTTTCTCAAATTGAACAATGTTGGTGACATTTGTCAGAACCAATTAAACTAGTTCATTATCATTATAGCCACAATAGCACCACACCTGCTTCTGTCATTGCATTTGACAGGGAGGTGACCAAGATTGCTTTCTTTTAGTGTTGTAATAATGATCGATTCCAGTAACACACATTTCTGTCAACCACGTAAGAATCTTAAAGGGACGCTGTGTCGAATTCTGCCACTGAATAATGACACCCATTTTTTCCTCTTACTATTCCGGTCATGTTTGGTAAGGGAAGACTATGTGCTAGTCCAGGGTGGTTAGATCTGTGAGTGTCTAAAGCAAGTATAAGGCGATAATGAGTCAGTACCCACCGATCAACCAAAAGGTGCAAAATTTTAAGCTTAAAGGAAAGCAGAATATCTTGCCATCAGCACAAGCGGAGCGACGTACATCAAAATTGCTATGTTTATTTTCATCTGCCAGTGGCTTTATATGCAGATCAGTATTAGATGGTTGCTTGTATAATTTGTGTTTCACACCGTTTATTAGGGGTGGGAAGCTTTAAGTAGGCATGTTAAAATGTATACACAATCCTTTAAGCAAAATCTGCTGTGATATATCATAGCAGATCACAAATGTATAAGTTTGCATACCCTGGCAGAAATTGTGAAATTATGGCACTGATTTTGAAAATGACTGATCATGTAAAAAAAACTCTTAAGGATCATATATAGAGATTTATTGTCAGTTATTTGGCTCCTTTTTAAATCATAGTGATGATAGAAATCACCCAAATGCCTCTGAACAAAAGCTATACCCTTGACCCACAAGGTGACAGACACACACACACACAAAGTGAAAATGGCAAATAAAGGTGAATTTTCTACACCTGTGGCTTTTTAAATTGCAATTATTGTCTGCTCTCACGTGGATGCACTGATCAGGCTAGATACTGAGCCACGGGGAGCAGACAAGAACTGTCAAATGACCTGAGTAACAAAGTAATGGAACTTGATAAAGATATACAAAGCCTTACAAATGCCAGTCAGTACTGTTCAATCACTTATTAAGAAGTTGATAAATCTCTTACTAAACCAAGGTCACGTAGACCAAGAAAGATTTCAGCCAAAACTGCCAGAATAATTGTTCTGGATACAAAGAAAAACCCACAGGTAACCTCAGGAGAAACACATGCAGCTTTTAAGGGGCCCAATACAACAATACTTGAACAGTAAGGAGCTACATGATCAAGCTGCCAGCAAGATACCTTTTACGGCACTAATACAACAAAAAAGCCTGGTTACAGTATGCCCTCAACACGTCCCACAACTTCGGGCACACTAATTTGGAGTGTCAAGACCCAACCATAAGCGCTATGTTTGGAGAGGGGTCAACAAGGCTGATAATGAACAGCATGGTGGTGGCTCACTGTTTTTGGGGGGGCAGGTGAGCTCTAAAGGCACAGGGAATCTTGTGACAATTGATGGGAAGATAAATGCAACACGTTATCAGAAAATACTGGCAGACAATTTGCATTCTTCTGCACGAAAGCTGTGCATGGGACGCTCTTGGACTTTTCTGCAAGACAATGACCCTAAGCACAAGGCCAAGTTGACCTCCATTGGTTACAGCAGGAAAAGGGCAAGGTTCTGGAGTGGCCATCAGTTTCCTGACCTTAATATCATCGAGCCACTCTGGGGAGGTCTCAAAGATGTGGTTCATGCGAGACGACAAAAGACTTTGCCTGACCTGCAGGCCTTTTGCCAAGTGGAATGGGCAGCTACACCACCTGCATGAATTCAAGGCCTCATAGACAACTACTACACAAGGCTGCACACTGTCATTGACTCTAAAGGGGGCAATACACAGTATAAAGAACTTTGTTGCCATGCTTTGTTTTATGGTTGTGCTGTTCTGTTATAACCAACAGTTGAATATGAATCCCATAAGAAATAAAATATGTTTTGTCTTTTCACTTGTTTTGTTTACAAATGGTACATATTACCAATTCTCCAAGGGTATTCAGACTTTTGATCATAACTGCATTCAACATCTTTAATCACAGTGCAGTTTTAACAGGCTTTTTCCCCAATCTATAGCATTTCATACTTTCAACTAATGAAGATATTTTTTATAAAGGAGCAGCAAGATACATTATTTTGCATTCACAAGTGCTCTTAAAGGTTAGCCTCCGTTTTGTTGATTGTAGAAATGAAATCACATAGTTGGTCGATCTCCGTTACAGCTATCAGTGTTTAAGCGCAGTGCAAAAACCACCCTGCTGTTTTGGTCCTTTGGCCACCAGGCTGCAAATGTGAAGACAACTGTGCATGTGCTGTGTGACTGAGTGGGAGGTCTTTCATCTCCCTTATCTCCACCTTGTAATGCTGAACCTATTCAAGATGGGATCACAAAGCCAACATTGAAATGTTCTAATTGTCAAGATTATCATTCTTATTTGTGTTTTGATCTACAACTCTTAAAATTAGTGTTCAAATATTCTATTTGTTTAAAAGGCAATTTGAATACTCCAGTGCTCATTATACATTTCATTGAATTGATTTAAACTTGTCTTGTGCGCCTGTGCGTGCGCCTGTGCGTGCGCCTGTGCGTGCGCCTGTGCGTGCGCCTGTGCGTGCGCCTGTGCGTGCGCCTGTGCGTGCGCCTGTGCGTGCGCCTGTGCGTGCGCCTGTGCGTGCGCCCGTGTGCACTTCGAGGTGAGAAGCAGCAGTATTCAGACACTGTTCTTGTGCACCTCCCTCACTCTGCCCTGGTTAGGGTGAGGTGGAGCAGATCGCCATGATGAAGCCAAAGGGGCAGACGCAGCATGATGAGGGCATGCTGGAGTATTTGGAAGACATCATTGGCTCTTGTCGTCTGAAGCAGCCTATTCATACCCTGAGCCGTCGTGTGGAGCTCCTCAATGAGCAGAGAGGAGAGAAGGTGAGAACCACCTAGACATGGGTCTGTGTATTGTATTGTCAATTTTCTTGAAATTGGTTTCCTTGTTTCCTCTCACGTTGAGCCTAATGATTTGTTTTTGCGTTGTATTAAGTTTTAGCGTGGGCTAGTTCACTATGACATTTCTATGGCATGCAATCAGTTATTTTGTGAGAATTATGATCATGAACCCAATGATATTTATGGCATGTAATGAACAGCTGGATTTTATTTGAAATGTTAGTCACGATAAGTGTGAAGTTTTTATATTTGTTAACATTGTAGGGACCAATTGGAATCAATATTTGTGTGATTAAACTAACCCGTTTGGTAATTGTTGTTTGCCGAAACATTTACTGTAATAAATTTAATAGACTTGTTTTTAGAATTTAATATATTCATGAATATATAGTTTAGTGTTATCTAACTAGGCAAGTTGATTAAGAACCAGTTATTATTTTATGACCTGGGGGGAGGTTGAGAAGCTATTAGTTAACTTTCTTGCTCAGGGACAGAACAAAACAGCTTTTTACCTTTGTGAGGGATTAGGACCGGTCACCTTAAGCGCAATCGGGCATGTTTTGTTCGCCTGGAATAACTTCATGATAATGCTCTATTAAAATTGCAGTGCACCAGTGGTGGTCAAGTGTCACCGTTATTCATAAATGACAGTCACATAGCGGTTTCAGGAGTATGTATTTTCCTTTCATACCTAGACTGTCCCTTAATGGCATTCAACGTCGCGCAGAAGTGGTAGCCGCGGACTGTGCGATATAGGCCACAATTTGTGCAAATTCTCCACAACAGAGGCTTAATCTTTAAGTTTCTTGGCTATTAACATTGTTGTATTCAAATACTTGATGGTTTTCAATGGTAGAGTTTTAGAAGAGTTCATGTGTAATGTTCACTACCAAGTGTTTGAAAATTGCATGATAAAATACAGAATCAAAATTGTGCATTCTTTGTCAAAAAAGAAACCACTACGGCACCTTGCCGAACAATATTACTCTTATTGGCATGGGGTCGATCTCATGGCTCTATGTAGTGTAGCATCTTCTACTGCAAGACATTCCTTACTTGGGATTGTCTTTTCCCTTTTACCCTGAATGTCTTAATCACATCGCATATACCATTTATCTGACTAAAAATGGCATGGTAATTGTTTTTCTAATTACAAATTAACCCTAGCCTCTAGAGATACCTTTGACATTTGGGTAATCTTAGTTTGTGTTTATTAATGTCACGATCAATCACAGTGCAAATAAAATGTCACCGGAGGATCAAATAAGTATGTTCAGTTATTTATTGTAGGACTGGTCTTGAATGACATGTCATGCTGAGATGCTGTAGCCTCTTTGTGTTTCAGCTGAACAGGGTGAAGATGGTGGAAAAGGAGAAAACCGCTTTGGAGGGAGAGAAGAATACAGCTGTGGAGTTCCTTTCGCTAGAGAATGATCTATTCAAACACAAGAGCCAGCTCTGCCAGTACTATGTGTGAGTATTTCTACAAAGTGTTTTTGGTACCAAGACATGAGTTTTCATAGAACTTGGGATGAGTGGTTGGTGTAATTAAGATTTTTATTTGGATTCCCATTAGCTGGCTGGAAAAGTAGTAGCAGCAGCTCTTCATGGGATCCACAGTTAACAAAGAAGGTTACTTGAGTTTTTTCCTTGTTATTAGCCATGACCTCCAGAAGAGGGTGGCAGACAAAGTGGAAGAGAAGCAAAGGATCCAAGATGACACCAAGGAGCTCACAGAGAAAAACAACAAAATCTCTCAAGAGATTGAGAAGAAGAACCAAGACTTAAGAAATGTGGAGAAGTACGGTTTTGTCATTTATGGTTTTCTTTACATTGATACTGATATATAAAATGCCTCCAGATGTACTGTCCTAATGAACAAATACCTGTGAAAGTTTTCAATGTTACAAAAGAGACCATATTCATAACTTGACGATTATACATAATGGCAACATTTCTAGTAAATTGTTTGATTGCCATTTATACGATCAATTTTGTGTGGTTGTTTTACAGGAAACAAGGCAAGCTGACCAAGTACATTGAGGGCCAAAAAGAGAAATTCACTCAGCTGGACCTGCAGGATGTGGAGGTTCGAGAGAAACTGAAACACACCAAGAGCAAGATCAAGAAGCTACAGAAACAGCTGGAGAAGGACAAGGAAAAGGTCTGTCTCTCGGTCTGTCTCTCGGTCTGTCTCTCGGTCTGTCTCTCGGTCGGTCTCTCGGTCGGTCTCTCGGTCGGTCTCTCGGTCGGTCTCTCGGTATATTTTATAGGTGCATTGCATTGCAGCTTATAACTGAATGTACAATAATAGGTCCAATAAGACAAGCTAGTGTTTCACAAATTACAATATAAATGTAATTTCACAAGCTTAAACAAAATTTTGATATAGTTTTTGTAACAATGGCATGAACACAATATTCAGTATAGCATGCAAGAATTGATATTCCATTTATTATCTAGCCCCGCATTAATACCTTTACTATTGTAGCTTGCAAGACAATGAACTCTAATGTAAATTAAAACATCTTAAAATGTTTCCCCTTTTTTGTGTAGCATTTGGGTTAAACATGTGTGTGTACATATGTTTTTCTCTGCCTCTGCGTTGAAATATTTATTTCAATTTTGAATAGAAATCTGTGTTAATCGACTGACCGGTATTATGAAAATCAGTGTGAGACTGTCCTTTTTCTGATTGTAATATTGTGCGTCAGCATTAGGAATGCAATGGTACAGTGGGCCCACTGGTCAGTACATATCACGGTTTGTGGGTAATGGTATGGTTTCCGTATGAATGACGTCATCAGTGTTTCTACTCGTGTAGGTGACCATGGCAATGCTTGCAGACTGTGCTTTGTTTACAGCTACCCTTGTCATCATATTGAACGCTGAATGCCAAATGTTCCCACCTAGCGGATTTGAAAAACTGTCTCGCTAGCGCTCAATTGGAGCTAAGAGAATGTTTGGTTTTAGTTCCCCTCTTTTCATTATGTTCTTTTAGGGAGGAAGTCAGTCACTCAATAGGAATATGTATTATTTGGGGTTGAAATAAACAAACATGAATGTTATTCTTCTAAATAGTCCAATCAATTTTTTTACATATGACGATATGCCATGACATTATAATCTAGTCTGTGAAAAAGACAAGAATATCATTGGAACGGACTTTAAACATAAAATGTACAGACTGGATTATTAACTATATTGACTTATGTAGTTCAATGATGGCTTTTATTTTATTATTATCTGCGTTAGCACTGCTAGCATAATATCCTGCTGCTAGAAGAACGGTAATGAAGCCTTAAATGACCATCACTAACAATAACTGACTTTATTGTCAAGTGAAAAGATGAGAGAATCATGATGCCAGCGATGTGTTTGTCTTTCCTGAACAAATGTAAATATCCACCAGAACCGGTTTATTTTAGCCTTTCTATTCAAACTACGTAGGGTTGTAGCCAGACAGACATGTTTTTGTCTGTCCTGAACCTCAGGCAAAATGCGTTTTGACTGTTACGGCAGGCAAACACGGGACCTGTTGTTCCAGAGCCCGCATCGCTAACCACTACACTATTTAACGAGGGTCGATCGGTCAGTCAGTGACATTCGCACTTCTAGGCCAGCTCTGCTTACGCAGTCCAGGAAAAAAAAACAGATGACATGAAGAATGGGACAAGTGAAATGTGGGACTCCTTGTACAATTATGAAATATTTGTATGTTTGTGTCAATCTTGCCACTATAGTATGCACAATCATTCATATAATAAGAAACATGGTCACCCACCTCCATTCTCAACAATCTTTCCCAACATAATTCAGTTTCCTATGTTCAAGGCTTCAGGGATTCTATTCCTCATGTTTTCTTTTTATTTGGGATTTAACGCTCTTACAATATATCATACTGGGCAATCTCCCAGTGTGTTTAAGGATTAGCTCTCCAGATATATAACTTAGGAGGCTGTGATTGTGGCCAATGTGCTACATTACTCTCAGCATGTACTCATAAACAAACTCAACATTGCTCTGTACTCAAGACAGGCATGAAACATCGCTTATTCTGTTGGTTTTGTCCCCATGCCAACGTGAAACAGGGACACATGTAATACAATTTCCTTTCCTATAAAAATACAAGGCCTCTTGTGCAGAGACCCGGAGAAGACATTTACAGAGTATCTTTGAATTTACAGGATGCCTTGTTTATTTCCCTGTTGTGTAATTAGACAATTTCATATTTTACTTAATGCCACAAATCTAGTATGGGCATTTATTACCATAACAGGCTGTTGATTTGCTCTGATTAGGCTGGTCATGGATTACATTTCAGAATTTCTTTAATTTGTTTTATGACTCATTCTTGACCAATTTTGAAGAAAAATACCCTGCTGAAACTGAAATGGATTGATAAAGTAGCTGGTCTACCTGATTATATTGAATGATTGTGGATCCACAATCCTTATAGTCTGGAGAGGATCAACTGTCTTTGGTGTTGTCTTGACATGTTGTGTACAACAAGCATCATCCAAATTCTCTTCAGGCAGCACACCTAACATGAAAGACATGGCTTGACACTATGGAGTTCCCTTTTTACATCGTCATTGCTGACATTGGCAAAAGAGACTGTCTCACGATATAAAATGAACTCACCTGCTGGTAAACTCTGGTAACGATGACTATGGAGTGACTGCAGATCTCTGAAGATCCTCTGTCATGTGCTGTCTTCTCCCTGCCAAGGCTTTGTTATGGCTGTATCTAACTATTGGAAAAGCTACATTGCAAATGTAGCATCTTGGGGTTGTTAAAACAAGTTGTTTTACCCAGATACAATGGGTCTCGACTGCCCAGCTTCTGCAACTACAATATACAAAATTACATCTGTTCGGTGTAGCCGACAGATAAGTTTCTTTGTGCTTTTCAGAAATATACATCTTTATGAAATTAAGTAAAGAAATATGAAGGGGGTGTTCAGTAACTGTTTAGGGAATACATGTGTAGAAGGTGATACACAGACGCTTCTAGTTGTTGTCAACTCAAACCCTTAAGTTAGACCTAAATCTCAGGCAGCCTGTCTTCACCATAGACTTCTTTGGCTTGGTCACTTCAACATTTTAATGGTAGTCTGTCTTCTCTTCATCTCTAAGATGCATCACTCGTGGCTGTCATTTGGTAGTGTTGGGTTTGGAGGGTCCAGATAGATGGTAGTGTTCTGTGCTGTGGTAGTGAAGTTTGGCCTTTATACTCTGGGCAAGCTACATTTTCTCTTGACCCACATTTAACACTGCTGGTATGGTCTCCTCAACTCCCTGTGCTACACCCTCTTATCACCCTGCTCACTAGCAGGCAGAGGTGGAGATCACACAGGTTGTCAGCCAATCTGATAAGAGGCATTCCTAATGCTGTCTGCAAGCTCATTGAAGTTGTATGTTTTGAACATGCTCAGTTTAGGGTAATACCTGCCTTTCAATCTGGGCCTCAAAATATATTTTTGCCACAGTGAAAGGTAGTTACCGGTTAATAACCATAAGTATAATATTAGTTGCCTGTAATATTGGTACCACACTGCTGTCATCTTAAACCAAAAAACATGGGTGTTCCTTGGGTCTCCGAAAAACACTGGTCTCACCATTTGACCTGAGGGCGAAGCCATGCATCATAGTTCACACCATGAACAGTGTGTATCCATGTTCCTTGCATGTTTTCAGCATGAGCACTGAGGTATTTTATAGGTTGGTGACACCAAATTGCTGTTGCAAGTGAATATTTTACCAAAAACTAAGATGCAGATTTGATTGTGAAATTATACAAAAATATATTGTTCAAATGACTGCCAACATTCGGAGCATTGTTGAGTGTCTTATGACTGAGTAATTCGGTTTAACTTCAGGCTTGTCTATAGACATATACCACTGAATGCTTGAGTTCACTATAGTAAGAACCAATGGGCAACAAGTGTAATTTAGTCATGCTGACAGGTTAGATTTCAGATTTTACAGGATTTTGAGCAAGACATTTGGCAAACTGGAGCATAGCGGATAACGTTAAACATAAGTAAAGTAAATTAAAAACACATGCTCAGTAAATTGTACACTCCAGAAACATGTGAATGGTACATATCCTAAATACATTTCTATGTTAATCTAAACTTTATAGCAGCCTTGCGTGTATGTGTGTCATTGGAAGTCTGCCACACTGCAGTCATCTGCAAGAGACCGCAAATATGTATTTACTCTACCTAAAGTAGGGTTGGTTGAATTTAGGGAGAGCTTTTGATCACATGCTTAGGCTGAAATTATATTTAAAATATGTATCAAGATTCAAATCTGTTCGGTGTATAGCTTTCAGTAAATGTAGGGATTTGGTAGACAGTGAGGGAAAGCTAACTGTCCAGCTTTTCAAGTTATCGCAAATTTTTTCTTTTAATTTTGTTAAATAATTTAGCTAGTAAATTTTGTTTTATCACAGCTGGCTGAAATTTGCTATATTCATAGATATTCAAGTAACTCAACACATCACTTCTTTTCCACAAAGTTTGCCTCTGGTAAAAACTTGAAAGTACGTGAATGTACTTTGAGCTTGCCTCATTGTGCATTGTACTTGGTATAAGCCATGGCTAAATTGCAAGCTTGGTGAAATTAGGTGATTTTTAGGGATACCTCGTGCTCCCTGCCAGTAGCTTTAAATTTAGGATTAAGACCTAACAATTGTAAAAAGCTTACAGACATGGTTCATTATAAGCATATTTTATTTTATTTAACATTATAAAGGCTACTGCAGCTTATCACAAGTCAAAGCCTATAAGCAGTTCTTCTGTCAATTTAATTTAATGAATTCCACTATTTAGCAGTGTGATGTAGATTGCATAATGGTACATGAATTTGTATGGTTTTATTGGTTTAGCTTTTTATTATATATTTTCCATATTTTTTGGGGGGGGGGGGGGCTACACTGTCATGCATCGTTGGATAGGAAATTGGTGAAAGATAGGATCGATTATTTATTTATTTTTGTTGACTGATAGGTGGGCCGGATTCAAAACGATGCTTTAATAGTACGTGCACCGGAGACAGCGGCTTAGCCCGCTGGACCACCCGAGGCCACTTAGGAAGCTATTCTAAATAAAGCTGTTTGTGAGACAAACCCATCAAACATTTTTGTTATGCTTATTCAAAGTGCAGCTGCAGGAAGCAGGATCTCCAGCTGTTACACTATTTAAGGACATAAATAAACAAGACAAATTAGAAATAGCCAATAAAAGTCATGATAACATTTACTGCATCTAGCATATGGTTGGCTGTTTGGTTTTTAGGGAGTGATTTCTGACAGCATGTATTTTGACCAAATTGTTTGAAACAGAAACATGTTTGGTTTATTTTAACCTCTTATTTGATTTGCCTATTGTGCTATTTCATTTATTTAGTTTTCCCCCTCATGATTATTACTTTGCAAACAACTGCTTTTTGAAACGGTGCACCATTAGGTCCAGAAATTGATTTAATGGATTGTTGATAACAAGAGACAATGCACATTATTCAATATTTGACATTCTGTGTGCTTAGTGCTCTATTTCTACAATCTGCATTGTTGTTTTGAATAGGGTTAATAGTCAAACTAACGTGTTGGTAAAGTATGTTTTTGCTATAAAAAAATTGTCAATTTGGTAATATGCACCCACCCTACCCGCCACTCTGATTTCTTTCTATTTTTCTCGGTCAAAATGTTTCCCCCAAGTATCCCATAAAACACATGACAAATCACTATACTATGTAAGTTTTCTTGAAGAAATGTATGCATATTAAGTTATAACATGTTGCTTAGTTCTTAGGTATTTTTTAGGTTAACAGGGTTAGACCGTTGTATGTGTAGGATTCTGTTCAATGCTGTTTGTTTCAATCTGACTTAAGTAGTAATCTGAAAGCTTTGCAGTTTATTTGAAATGGATTAGTTACCAAGCATGTGAAGAAAACAATGTTAAACTTGCCAATAAAGAAATCTACTGCCGATGTAGTTAATTTTCCGCTATTCTCTCAACACAGTCCTAATTGTGTTTTGTACCCAAAATAATACGTTTTCCTCTGTCAGCTGGAGGAGGTACGTAACGTGCCGGCCTGCAGTGAGAAGATAATCTCTGAGGCGTCTGCTCGCCGGGAAGAGTTGGAGAGACAGAAGGTAAAAGAGGAGGAGAAACTGAAGGAAGTGATGGAGAGCCTAAAGGAGGAGACCAGCGGCCTGCAGCAGGAGAAGGAGGTGGGTGTGTTTGATTGTCAGGAGTTCTTTTAGGCCATACTATAAAATACTTTACTATCCTATTTACAAATCAATTAACCCAATAGGCTGTTGAAAATTGTAGCTTACAGACACTGACTTTCCCCACATCTGTAGAAATGGCAAAAAAAACTGTTCATTGCCATCACACCAGTTGGGGAGCACGCACAGGAAATGGCAATCAGTTGTATGTGTTCTGGTAGTTAATGAACAACAGGTCTTTCACTTACAGGAATAGAATATTTAGAAACAGTTTGAAACTGTACCACTTGTTTTTGTACACTATATCATTTTCAATAGACAAATTGGTTTTAATATTCTCAAAATTGGTATATGTATGAGTATTGGAAGAATTTGTCTTTAAATACTGTCTGTGGGGAGAATCTTTATGAAAGATGTCCTCCAAGAAAAATATTTTTAGCTTTCTCAATGTCAGTTTTTAAGTTTCAGACATTACAATAATTGTTGTCGCAATATTTGTATTTTATTTTTATAGACTCAAGAAAAGGAGCTGATGGAGTTGAGTAAGGCAGTGAATGAGACACGTTCCCGTCAGGATGTGGCTCAGTCTGAGCTGGATATCTACCTGAGTCGCCACAACACCGCTGTGACCCAGCTGAACACTGCCAAGCAGGCCCTAGAGACAGCCTCTAACACCCTGCGAGACCGCCGTGCCGCTGTCAAAGACCTTCAGCTCAAAATACCTCAGTGTGAACAGGAGCTTAAGAAGGTGTGTGTGTGGGAGTCTAGACTAGAGCTGTTCTTAAGGTTGGGGGTGGACTATGACATCTGTTAGATTATGCAGTTCAGATGTGCAGGTGACCATGTATGTTTGTCTGCTTCAGGATGAGGCCGAGCTGGAGCAGCTGCTTAAGGTAGACGGGCAGGCGAGGGAGCTAGTGAAGGACATGAGGCAGAAGGTAGAGGAGGCCAAGAGCTCCCTGTCCTCCAACCGCAGCCGGGGGAAGGTTCTTGATGCCCTCATGCAGCAGAAGAGGAGCGGCAAAATACCTGGGATCCTGGGAAGACTGGTAAAACTGCATGTATTTGCTACACAGGTGCTATTTGGTCTCCTTTCTATAATAATCTACATAGATGGACTATTGTCCCTACAGGGTGACCTTGGGGCCATTGATGAGAAATATGACATTGCCATCTCATCCAGCTGTGGCTCTCTGGACAACATCCTGGTGGACAGCATCAACACTGCCCAGAGATGTGTCAACTTCCTCAAGGCCCAGAACATTGGAGTAGCCACCTTTATTGGCCTGGACAAGGTCAGAGCTATACTATCACTCCTGTACATCCTGGTTGAACTGTTCATGCATGAACGTGTCTGCTGAAATGACAATGCTGCGTGCTGTCAAAGGACACTGAGCGGACTCTGAGATTAGCTTCAGTGAACCCAAGTCAGACTTCTGTAGTCAGCCTGTCATTGTTTTACTAAGGAGAAAAAGGGTATAAAAAAAAAAGTTTGCCCACATTTTTTTTTATTTCTAATGCAAAGCCTTTTGTAAGCTTGTTTTGTATCCCCCTTTTTGTTTTACATTGTCACTAACAGTTAGCATTCCACTATGTCCTCCCAGATGAAGGTGTGGGAAAATAAGATGGGCCCCATATCCACCCCGGAAAACATCCCCCGTCTGTTTGACATGGTAAAGGTGCAGGATGAGAGTATGAAGCCAGCATTCTACTTTGCCCTGAAGGACACCCTGGTGGCCAAGGACCTAGAGCAAGCCACGCGCCTTGCGTTCCAGAAGGACAAGCGCTGGAGAGTGGTTACCCTGCAGGGACAGATCATAGAGATGGCTGGTGGGTAGACTGATTGCATTTAAGCCACATTAAATCTTATTAAAATCTGGTTTTACATGCTCCCTAATACAATAAATACTTGTAAGAGAGATTTTCTGACAAGCATACAGAAGAGTGGAGGTGGAGCAGTGCTACCCAATCCTGTTCATGGAGAAGTACTGTCCTCTGTTTTCTCTCCAACCTTAGTTGTGTCTAAACCAATTTACCTTCTCATTCAGCTAATTATTAGAATGAAATGTGTTAAATTAGGGTTGGAGAGATTCTACAAGATGCTAGATCTCCAGGAACATGGTTTGGCAACCCTGTAGTGGCGTCACTAAATGTTCTGTTGAAGGTCGAGACACTGTGGCGGTTTGAGCCGTGTCCAAGCTGGAAATATTGCATAAAAACAGTCATAAATGTGTACTCACGAAATAAATCAAGAATATGCATATGCATAGAATAAGTGGGATTTATTAAACCGCTTTATCGTTCTACGCAAACTGGTTAGAAATTATTGATAAATACAACTTTGACCCACTTGTTGTTTGTGAAAAGCATGTCAAAATGCCCTTAAGGAAAATGTTTTGGTCAAAATCATTCCTTAAAGCATGTGGGAAACAATGCTGGAACATGCAATGCAACAGTGCAACCCATAAATCTAAGAATACAGTTTTTCACTGATGTACTGTAGGTGCTATAGCATACCATATTATGCATGCTATAATTAGGCAAAGGAGCAGGTGTTGCCTGTTTACCACATCTAAGAGCTCTTACTCAGTGCAGAGTGCCTGGACACAGCACTTAACTGTGGTATATTGGCAATATACCAGAAACCCCTTAGATGCCTTACTGCAATTAGGATCTGGTTAACAACACAGGGCAGAGAAATGGCTCATAACCATGGTATATTGTCAGTATACCACACCCTGGCGTGCCTTATTGTTTACATATACCACACCCAGTCAGGGTTGGACCGTACAGTTTACAGCCATGACGACGTATTTGCCCCTTTTTTGATTGTCTAAAATCTTTTTGTAAAATGTAATTGTCATTGAATATTTTCAGATTGAACATTTCTTAAGACGTTTCATAAATTCTAAGTGGTCAAACTGGTCAATACCCGATTCACCCTTACACTCAATGACTCCTTTTAGCACCATTAGCTGCAGTGACCAAACCGATGTTGTCGCTTGGCATACTCTGATATAGAGCACAATTTATGGTTGTTTTAATCATGTCAAGTTATTCAGATCCCAAGGAAGTAAAGCACCCTCAAAACATTTCACTACGCCACAATTTTGGCATGTTGATTTGGGGTCAATAATTTGTTTTTTTGACAGACACAAACTGGACTTATCTGCCTGTAATATTTTCTCTAGTCTTGTTAAGGGCTTCCATGTGTTTTTTGCAAGTGTTCTAGTTTTAATATATTCATGAAGTGAAATATATTTTAAAGTTCTGAATTTGTACAATCGGTGCGCCATAGACAATCAAAGTTCAATTCAAAGTGGGCATTATCACTTTGAATGGAACCGTTATTTACAGACAGAAACAAAAATACGACTTCATATTATAAGAACATTTGCAGAAGTCAGAAAATGGGGCAGCAGGAATCCTAATGTTGAGAGCATCTGACCAGTGACTGAAAGGTTTGTAGGTCAGATCCCTCAGCTGAAAAGTCTGAGCATTTGTTCTGTCACCACACAAGGCAGTTGTCCATAATTGCTCCCAGATCGGCTCTACATATGGGAATGTGTTTTCAATCAACTCGCCTGCTAAAATAAGGTGGAAGAGATAAGCATGTTCTTTTCCCCAAATATATGAATGCTATTGGAGTCTCTTTACATTTGGTAACATACCTGCCCTGATTAAACAGTGACGAACAGGTAGGCCTCCTCTCCCTCATTTACACACATCGGCCACAGCTATGTATAATGGTCGCTTAGAGTAAGATCAGCAAAACTCTGAGGGACAGAAGGCATCTTTTCTCAGCTTCTAGTTGACTATAAAGATTTCATTGATAAATGACAGGGAATTGTAGACTGCCTGCTTGTCTTTTATTTCCGCCTGTCTGCCAATACTTGCTTCTGTCCAAACAAGTTTTTAATCCCCATTTTGATTGTGGCCAAATGCATTGAATTGGCTACAATGTATATTAACTGTTTGTTGCACTTCAAAGTACATGTATTAAAACACACAACATTGAGTGACAGCCAAAGCACATAGTTTAGTGCATAGTCACATGTTAAAAAATAGACTATGAATGAATGTCACAGCTGAGTATATAAACTAGGCCTAATCATTCTACACACATCATTACATTTCTAATCGTTATTACAGAGAGAACAAAACAAAGCAATCTACTAGTACAGACCAGAACCTCGCTGATACAAGGCTGGCGCCCTGTTCTCTATCTTCTGTTCTGTCTCGTCAGTTCATACCACTGAAGGTCAGCCACGTACACAGTAGATCAACTTGACATGACTGTAACAGGCCAACTAATTATACAATGTATACATTGTGATGTGTGTTGTGTATACAGTCTTAAGTTCATAATGAGATCTAACCGTGTGGATGATTTCCTTTCAATTTCAGCAAATCTGGTAATTACCTATCAAAGGAAATCAAAACGCATGCTAGTGATCCTTGTGACTCGCAGCTCTAGATCGCTAAATATTTAGGTAGCTAGTTACATGGGCTAGCTATCTTATCCGTCACATTATGAGTGACTTGTGATCACTTCCTGCCAGTTCGTCATGGACATTCCCTGCCTTTACTCTGTTTTTGTACACAATGTTGACTCACTGAAACGTCCTTAATAGTTACAGGCAGAAAACAATGTGGCCGATTGTAATGTACAATCTCATAGCAATAGTTTCTGGGACCGCAGAGCCGTGGGTGCATAAATGAATGAATGCATATGTATGTATATGTGAATTTTATGATCATGCACTGAATAGCATAAGTATTGTTGGCCAATAATGCTTTACTCTACGTCGTGTCAAGGCCTGCGGGATAGCTTAGTTTGGGCCAGTAAATGAAGGATTGCTGGTTCTAATGCCCAAAAACAAAGTGAATAACCCTGTTGTTCTATCCCAGAACAATACAGTTAATGCAGTATTGCTCCCAGGTTGTTGCTGTAAATGAGAATGTGTTCTTAGCATACTTAGCTGGTAAATGGTTGTTGAATGCCCGGAGCGGTGTAGGAGGACTGCGCTGTGATCCATGAGTGGGATTGGTTGAACATTTTGAAAGTAGTTAGATTCGCACATATCTCTATGCCATTCCAGTGTGGTTTTGAGGGTGTGAATTAATTATAAACAAAGTACTTATTATTATATAGTGCTAATACATTCCATCCAGTTAATATAGTCTAATAATAATAGAAAGCAATTAACAAAGGAAGAGAAATGTTCGGTATCAGGTATCTTATGATACAGAATGTTTAGGGTTTTTATTTTGTTCACACTATGATTAGCCTGGGCATCAGTCTCTCTTTAGTGTAAATTCCAGTCCTTGTACTCTTCTTCATATACGAGTATCAATGAGTTTGGGGAGGACAGGATTGGATAATTCTGACAGCTTTCTTCCAGTCACAATAGTTATGCAAACTTTGTTTGTGTTAGAAAGTATTTGTCAGTTGTTGCTTCCTCATGTTTTAATGTGTCCTGTTGCTACAATATGTTGTGCTGTGGCTTACTGGTGGTGGCTATCCCCAGACATGTCCCTGTTTAGCCAGAAACAAGTTAATCCCCACTGCAAAATGCAAACTACTAGATAGCTTGAAAAGATGACTAAGTTAGTTTGCTGCAAAGAGCGACAGAGCATGCAGTTGTGCCCTGATGTGTAAGTGTTGTAATGTCTAAATGGTGAAGCCAATGTGTAAACCAATATGCTCCATTAAAGCCTGAGAATCTATACTTCAACCCCCGTAGACATTTCTGTTATTAACCCTTCACCAATGCAATTGGGACACTATTAATAATAATAACAAAAACATTATTATTATTATTATCATTATTTATTATTATTATTATTATTATTATTATTATTATTATTTCATCCAGGCTGTGTGGAGCTTGTTTGATAATTATAAGAATAAATAAGATCTTCATTAACTTTCCAGTTTATCTATTCTGCATTTCTTAAAATGTTGTAACATTGTAAAAACCTCCCCTGCTAGGCAGCCCTGAAGGCCTGTAACTCTGTCCCTGTCCCCTTCTCTAGGTACCATGACTGGAGGTGGAGGGAGAGTCATGCGGGGCAGGATGGGCTCCTCAATTGGCACGGAAGTCTCCCAGCAGGAGGCAAGGCATTTTCTGGGCAGACTTCTAGAGCTTACTCTAATCACTGCTATTGTTCACTATTAACTCAGGTCTGGTAATAACGTGTGTGTGTCTCTGTCTCTCTCTCTCTGTCTCTCTCTCTCT
>JACXGJ010002772.1:11487-61448 GCA_016801105.1 Esox niger | reverse complement strand
CACCCCTCGGAGCCTGGTTCCTCTCTAGGTTTCTTCCTAAATTTCGGCTCTCATAGGGAGTTTTTCCTAGCCACTGAAGTTCAACACTACTGTTGTTTGCTCCTTGGGGTTTAAGGTCGGGTGTTTTGTGAAAGCACTTTGCGACAACTGCTGATGTAAAAAGGGCTTTATAAAATAAATTTGATTGATTGATTGATTGTAATAGGTACACTTCCACTGTGTGAGATGGAATCTAAAACAAAAATTCAGAAAATCACATTGTATGATTTTTAAATAATTAATTTGCATTTTATTGCATGACATAAGTATTTGATACATCCGAAAAGCAGAACTTAATATTTGGTACAGAAACCTTTGTTTGCAATTACAGAGATCATACGTTTGCTGTAATTCTTGACCAGGTTTGCACACAATACAGCAGGGATTTTGGCCCACTCCTCCATACAGACCTTCTCCAGATCCTTCAGGTTTCGGGGCTGTCGCTGGGCAATACAGACTTTCAGCTCCCTCCAAAGATTTTCTATTGAGTTCAGGTCTGGAGACTGGATAAACCACTCCAGGACCTTGAGATGCTTCTTACGGAGCCACTCCTTAGTTGCCCTGGCTTCGTGTTTAGGGTCATTGTCATGCTGGAAGACCTAGCCTCGACACATCTTCAATGCTCTTACTGAGGGAAGGATGTTGTTGGCCAAGATCTTGCGATACATGGCCCCTTCCATCTTCCCCTCAATACGGTGCAGTCGTCCTGTCCCCTTTGCAGAAAAGCATCCCCAAAGAATGATGTTTCCACCTCCATGCTTCACGGTTGGGATGGTGTTCTTGGGGTCCTTCTTCTTCCACCAAACACGGCGAGTGGAGTTTAGACCAAAAAGCTCTATTTTTGTCTCATCAGACCACATTACCTTTTCCCATTCCTCCTCTGGATCATCCAGACGGTCATTGGCAAACTTCAGACGGGCCTGAACATTGCGTGCGCTGCACCTTGCGTGCGATGCAGGATTTTAATCCATGACAGCATATTGTGTTACAAATGGTTTTCTTTGACCAGGTCCTGCCATGTAGTTCTGGGCTGATCCCTCACCTCTCTCATGATCATTGATGCCCCACAAGGTGAGATCCTGCATGGAGCCCCAGACCGAGGGGAGATTGACCGTAATCTTGAACCTCTTCCATTTTCTAATAATTGCACCAACAGTGGTTGCCTTCTCACCAAGCTGCTTGCCTATTGTCTTGTAGCCCATTCCAGCCTTGTGCAGGTCTACAATTTTATCCCTGATGTCCATACACAGCTCTCTGGTCTTGGCCATTGTGGAGAGGTTGGAGCCTGTTTGATTGATTGTGTGGATAGGTGTCTTTTATGCAGATAACGAGATCAAACATTTGCAGTTAATACAGGTAATGAGTGGAGAACAGGAGGGCTTCTTAAAGAAAAAATAACAGGTCTGTGAGAGCCGTAACTCTTACTGTTTGGTATGTGATCAAATACTTATGTCATGCAATACAATGCTAATAAATTATTTAAAAATCATCCAATGTGATTTTCTGGATTTTTGTTTTTGATTCCGTCTGTCACAGTTAATGTGTACCTATGGTAGAAATGGTACAGACCTCTACATGCTTTGTAAGTAGGAAAACCTGCAAAATCAGCAGTGTATCAAATACTTGTTCTCCTCACTGTATATGCCCACATTGAATTTAATGCTAGCAACACATTTCAAAAATATGTGAGAGGGAACTAATGACTAGAAAAGTTATGTAATGCTATAAAACTAAACCTGGTGGAACGTCATACAACTAATTTGGTCAACTCGCAACCGGTCAGTAACATGATTGGTTATTAAAAGATCATCACAGAGAGGATGGGTCTGTCAGAAGTGAGAATGGGGAGGGTTTCACCATTATTTTAAAGACTTTGCAGGCAAATAGTGCAACAATGTTTCTCAACCTAATATTGCTAAATGTTTTGGGATCTCATCAACTACAGTACATAAGATCATTAAAACATTCATAGAATCAGGAGAAACCATTCTGTGAACACAGAATGTCACTGCATACACAAATGCAATTTAAAACTACCAAGCCAAGAAGAAACCATATATAAACAAGATCCAGAAATGCCGCCATGTTCTCTGAGGCAGAGCTGATTTATTAATTGAGGCAAAGTGGATTCATTCTGTGGTCTGATGAATCGAATATATTTGGGAATCATGGCACCACGCCCTCTGGACTAAAGAGAAAAGGGAACATCCGGCTTCATATCAGCCCACAGCTCAAAAGCTAGCATCCATAATGGTTTGGATGCATAAGTGCACATGGCATGGGGGACTTGCAGATCTGTGAAGGCACCAAATAATGCTGAACAATATGTTGATTTATGCTGATGTAAAAAGGGCTTTAAAAAATACATTTGATTGATTGATTTGTCCTTCTACTATTTTCATCGAAATATAGGAATAAATTATTTGCATTTCATTGCTTTCTGTTTTTTATTTGTATTTTATCTAGCGTCCCAATCTTTTTTGGGTATTATATGTTTATTGGTGGCAATTTATTTTGTCATCAAATATATGTCTATGAAGAAAGGTACAATATTGGGAGGAACTGTATATAAGTAAAGAGATTACATCTGACTGGGAAAGGTTTGAATTGGATCAAAGCAAAAACAGTTCTGACCCTTGGCCTGAAGTTAATGGGGGAAACAGTTATTTCCCTTGTGAATCTATCAGCGGCCTACTACATGTAGGGGAGTAAGACTTCTTATTAGAATTGCTGGACCAAACCACTCAGAGCCATGGAAATCCACCACGCTGCCAAGACACAATCATCTTTTTAGTAGGTCAAGTAAAGATCAGCATTAGTTACTGAACTCACCGGCTTGTTCTGTATTTTACATATTAGTATTTTTGTTTTGGCATGGTAACCATATGCCATTTCATATTTAGACTAACTAGAAGTGAAACATTTCCCCTTCCAAATAAAAAGTCTCATATTCATATTTACAGGCTAATAAACTGCATAGTAGAGTGATCATGTTCCTGGAGATCTTGTGATACAGCATGTCCAAAGCCTTTGGGTTAATGCTAAGCTCGTTACCTATAGCAAGCTTTACTTGCCCATTTTGGAGCCACAAATCCTACAGAGCAAGCAGTAATGTAGTGTGTATTATCTGTTAAAAACTGTCTAAGCCATTACAAGATGTCAGCATATACCTGATATATGTTGAGTAACATTTTACAGCAGTTTGAATTTGATCCCATGTTAATTGAGGGTGCTCAAAGTTTTTCAGCCACTGGTAAAGTTCTGCTCTTTCAAAGGGACAACTTGATCCATCTTCACATTCATGGAGTAGTAGGACATACCCCCCCCCCCGACACCATCCAATTTCATCAATATAATTAGATTTATTAAATTACGACTCATGTGACTGCCAATGGACCCAATGTAATTACATGGAGTATTTCCGTGGGGTCCATTAATGTTTTATCACCAAACAAAAGGGGAAGGTCCGGCAGAAATATCGGAGACAGTCAAGACCGAGCTAAAGGAAAGGAGCAGAGTTCAGAGGACTTTCCACTGTGAGGTGAGTCATTTATTGACGGCGGTTTAGTCTGTTTTATCAGGGATGAACCTGGGAGGGATTAATATTCATTTAGTGGGTTAACTGTAAATACTGTAAATATCCATTGAGATGTATATATGAAAGGGAAAGTAATTGCATGTCTTTTGGTTGCATTTACAATGCTGAAAATGTAAATATCATCTCATGTTGTGCAACCCATTTGATCTTCAACAGATGTTGTTGACTTACATCACTGAATTATGCTCTTTGCTTTTTACTGGTGTAACCTTGTAAAAAGGTCTCTGACAGACCCATCCAAACCAGTTTTCACCAAAAACATAACTTGCAGTCCGGCACCATCAAAACAAATACATATTTAAAATGTAGACTCCAATAATTAAGTGTGGTAAGTGAAGAAAGTCAAACTGAACTGATAAACTACTCTTTCTCACTGTTGGCTCCAAATCTCAGCTTGTTATCAACTATTGTGCAGTGGTACTTAACAGTGCCACCTGCTCTATACTGTAAGCTGGTCACCAATGGTGACTGCTTTTTGAGTTGTTGGTTGCTTCTTAGAGTCTATGTTTACGTCATTTGTCTTGGTGCCATTTAGATAAAAAATTATTTAATTTATCATTTAGATATTATTATTTTCCTTTCACCAACGGTCATACTTGAAAGAAAAGCGACAGCTTTCTTCCCTCCATAAAGCCTTGGTGGACTAACACTTGACATGTTCATTTGTGTTGTCTTCCAGCAATAACTTTTTTCAAATAACAAATGTATTGCATAGAATGTACTTTATATGAATATGCGTGGTTATGCCACTTAGCTATATTAACACCTTCTGGATAGGAGTGTCTGCTAAATGAGAGGGAAATGTGAATGTAGTAGTCCGTGGTCTATGTTTGTCATTGTAGTGTTATATTCAATAAGGTTGTCACTAAAAATGCAAATGTCTGCCAATCTTTCCACCGGCCACACATCATCAACAGTTGTTTTAACACAGTCAAATGATTTGACCAACAGAAAATACAATATATTTGTACAAGGAATGTAAATATTTCATGATGGCCCTAATAGAACATGCAAAGATAAATTCCAACATAACAAATTTAATGAAGTAGCCAGTAATTACATTTTCAAGCATCAGCATTAATTCATATCGTTGATACACGTTTCATGGATATTTATGTGGTTATATTTGTGAAAGAGTAAAATGTCCAATTGAAAGATCCTCCAGCACAGATTGAAAAGAGGTGTGTGATGTGCTGAAAGCCATAGCCTGCCTATCAATGCTGAGATACTAATATGGGCCAATGATTAGGGGTTAGTTAAGAAATTAAAGAGTAGCTAGAGTGCTGGAAAGCTCCAGTTTGGTTGTGGCCATGAAAATAATATATGTAACGGGATTCTGCGATAAGTGAGCTTACAAAAGCATAATTCACTCCTGCAGAAACCTGCTAAACTAGGTGCTGTCTGTGTATGTGCACATTATTAAAAAGATGCATGACAATTAATGAAAACACACATGCACACACCTATTTCTTCAACCAAAAGATAAAAACTAAACTAGTCTATTAAGCAAATGTATTTTCAGCTGCTTACTAATTTGCAGTTAACAATTTACATTCCTAGTTATTGTAACAAAAAGGTATACTGCTGTTAAAACTGTCTGTATGCAATGGTAAGTTACAACAGTAGGTTCTGTTACCCAAAATTTGAGTAATAAGCAAGCTCACCTACTAAAATCTATTTTACTGATACAACAATTTCAAAACAATATATTTATATAACTATGTTTTTATGTCCATAAACAGCTATCTTTGAATTGACGGACATCAAGTCCAAATACCAGTATGACGACACAAGCGGTAACCACCCCCCCCTCAGGTCAGGGTAAGTCTCAAATACACTGCAACTGCATTAGAGTCCATTTATTTTTCATTTTATTAACAGAAACAATGGCAAATTCCTAGAGAACCCCAGGTAGGAGTAAGATCTTAAGGGCCAACTGATTTAACTAGTTTATGTTTAGAATTCACAGAATGAAATACCAAAAGTAATTGCATTGTTAAGAACAAACTTTTTGTGTAAACATTTGGAGATGTTGACGGTTTAAAAAATCTGAAAACATTTATAAAAATACCAGACAGGCAATGCTGATATTTTGGCCTTAAACAAATGGGTAAGCCTCATGCTTTTACTTAAATAGAGAATTTTGGAACAAAACAAAATTTTCCTTTAGTAACACAGCTTGTAGTGAATATGCAGATTCAAAAATATGGGGGCCCGATTTTCAGTATTTGGTGGAGCTTCCTCTGGCGAGAATGACAGCACTCACCCTCTTTCCATAGTATTTAACAAGCTTGGAGAACACTTGTGGAAGGATCTTGGACCACTCTTCCAAGCAGAACATTGCCACTTCATTGAGATGCTTCGGTTTTCTTTTGTGAACTACCCTCTTCAATTGACACCACTGAAAAACCTTGATTTTGTGTGAATGCAACCATTTTTTGTCTTGTTGGTCACACATTTTGATGTGTGCTCCGGGTAATTGTCTTGTTGGCCACAACACACAATTCCAGTTGTAACTCCAATGTTGCTTGGCAATGTTCAGTTGCTGGGATTCGTGTCTTGGTCTGAGGAACTGCTTTTTTTGTAGAACCTGTCCAAAATAGCTACTGGTCATGGAGGTGGCATCTCACAGTTGATTTTGAAATGGTGAAACCCCAAGATTCAACACAACTTTGCAGTTGTGAAACTGTGATCTTAGGTCTCTTTGCCTTTCATCATCCTCATCACTATGTGTGGGGGCAATATGCGGATGTGACCCCTTCTTGGCAAATTTTCAACAGGTCCACACTTTTCATTCCTATTTTTTGTAGACATTCCCCAATTAGTGCATCTCAATGAATTTGTTTCTAATTTCAGTTGAGAGCTCTTTGTTTTTACCATGTTGATGGTTGACGAAAGGATTTTACCTCATTTATACCCCAGTGAAACAGGAAATGGTCATAGAAAGTTCCTAGACACTAAAAGCAATATCAAGTAAAAGAATTACCATTTTCTCCAAACATTTGAGGAAAATTTTAATCATGCTATATATTCTCCATATTATATTGTGTGTGTGTGTGTGTGTGTCTGTGTGTGTGTGTGTGTGTGTGTGTGTGTGTGTGTGTGTGTGTGTCTCTCTATATATATACCAATCTGGCTGGATGTCTAAAATATTGTTTATATGTATATCATTTGTAAATTGAATCATCCCTTACTGTATTGACCTTCCCTTTACTGTAAAATAATAGCTAATACTGTACAATCGTCATCCACTGGAAAAGAATTAGCCAATGGAAGCAGACATTTTTTATATTTTTTAGGAGATACTTGCTGGAAAAAGTGAAATAATCTGCCAATGGAACAAGACAAATTACACAATATTAAAGCATATTTTCTAAAACGGTAAAGCGGTACACTAGCTTGTTTTTTGCAGTGTCCCATATTCAATGTAAAGTCTAATGTCAATCCACATTAGATTTAAACTGAAGACTATATTATATACATATTTAAATTGAGGACTTTATCTATCAATCATCAAGTTCAAGACAATCATATAGTCATACTCAAGTTGGAGACAAAAAGATATATTTTGCTTGTAGTCAATCATCTATCCAATTTCAAATTAGAGACAATCATTTACAAAGTCTGCCTAACTTTCTTCACTCATACAAGCTTCTTCCATTACAAGGAGTGGTTTGGTATTGGCTTAACAGGCCTTTATAGAATGTTTTATGAAAAATCTTTGGAAAATACTTTGGAGGCCATTAAATATATAGTCTACACTGCAGTCTCACCAAGTATTTCAAACATACATCAACAACTCTAGAAAAATGTATCTATCTAAAACTAAATTCACAGTTTTAGATACAAATGAAGTGTTAAAGAATTTGTATATGTTCATCTCATCACATTATTTGAACAAAAAACGTTTATATTTAATTACCATCTCATTGCCTGCAAAGAACAACAACAGGTCAGAACACAGCAAAACAAGCATTTTCTTAAAATGTCTTATCTAAAAACTTCTCTGCAAATAAGCAACATAAAGGGCAGTAAGATTTTTTTACATCTTTTTGATAAAGAAAAAACTTGCCATCCAGCAGAATTGGAACAGATATTTAAGGCAGCAAAATTTGAAGACGGTAGGGTATATCCAGACATTCCCAAGTGACTGAACACATTGCCTCAGTATTAAGCCAATACACTCCTTTCATTTTCATTCCATATCACTATAACTAAAATGACCATCAACAACTTAGAGCTGAACATAATTGCTTTTCTAACTTCAACAGTTTCTATCAAAAGAAGATCCAAAGTCCCTGGGGTAATGATAACTCAGTTTGTGGAAGAAATACCAGAAGGAAAGAGCACCCCCGATTTTACCCGCAAACCCTTTGCTTTGACTATACAAGAGGGTAAGATTTATTCTATTATATTACCTTACACCAATTTCACAGCTAGTTATTTCTAGAAATTTTTGTTGAATTCAATCTATAATCTATTGTATATATGTATATACACAGTGGGGCAAAAAAGTATTTAGTCAGCCACCAATTGTGCAAGTTCTCCCATTTAAAAAGATGAGAGAGGCATGTACTTTTCATCATAGGCACACTACAACTATGAGAGAAAAAATGAAAAAAGAAAATCCTGAAAATCACATTGTTGTCAGCTCGGTTAGGGGAACAAGGTGGAGCGGATGGCAGAGTCGTTGTACACGTGTTCATTTATTTGAGCTGCACAATGCTCATAAAGGCGAGAAAATAAGACACAAAGACAAAGGGAGCAGAGGGAACATATATACAGGGGGAAATTATTGTGGATGATGATCAGCGCTAAACGAGACAACAGGTGTGATGAGTTGATGAGATGGGCAATGGTGTCAGAAGGCTGATGACATCGAGCGCTGAAGCCAGCCTCCTGCAGGGGGAGGATGGGCAGCAGATGGCGTAGTTGTCACAATTGTAGGATTTTTCATGAATTTATTGGTAAATTATGGTGGAAAATAAGTATTTGGTCAATAACAAATAGCCACCAATTGTGCAAGTTCTCCAACTTAAAAAGATGAGGCCTGTAATTTTCATCATAGGCACACTTCAACTATGAGAGACAAAATGAGAAAGAATTATCCAGACAATCACATTGTAGGATTTTTAACAAATGTATTGGTACATTATGGTGGAAAATAAGTATTTGGTCAATAACAAAAGTTGATCTCAATACTTTGTTATATACCCTTTGTTGGCAATGACAGAGGTCAAACGTTTTCTGTAGGTCTTCACAAGGTTTTCACACACTGTTGCTGGTATTTTGGCCCATTCCTCCATGCAGATCTCCTCTAGAGCAGTGATGTTTTGGGGCTGTCGCTGGGCAACACGGACTTTCAACTCCCTCCAAAGATTTTCTATGGGGTTGAGATCTGGTGACTGGCTAGGCCACTCCAGGACCTTGAAATGCTTCTTACGAAGCCAGTCCTTCGTTGCCCGGGCGGTGTGTTTGGGATCATTGTCATGCTGAAAGATCCAGCCACTTTTCATCTTCAATGCCCTTGCTGATGGAAGGAGGTTTTCACTCAAAATCTCACGATACATGGCCACATTCATTCCATTCTTTCCTTTACACGGATCAGTCTTCCTTGTCCCTTTGCAGAAAAACAGCCCCAAAGCATGATGTATCCACCCCCATGCTTCACAGTAGGTATGGAGTTCTTTGGATGCAACTCAGCATTCTTTCTCCTCCAAACACGACAAATTTAGTTTTTACCAAAAAGTTATATTTTGGTTTCATCTGACCATATGACATTCTCCCAATCCTCTTATGGATCATCCAAATGCTCTCTAGCAAACCTCAGATGGGCCTGGACATGTACTGGCTTAAGCAGGGGGACATGTTTGGCACTGCAGAATTTGAGTCCCTGGCGGCGTAGTGTGTTACTGATGGTAGCCTTTGTAACTTTGGTCCTAGCTCTCTGCAGGTCATTCACTAGGTCCCCCCCGTGTGGTTATGGGATTTTTGCTCACCGTTCTTGTGATCATTTTGACCCCACGGGGTGAGATCTTGCATGATCGAGGGAGATTATCAGTGGTCTTGTATGTCTTCCATTTTCTTATAATTGCTCCCAAAGTTGATTTCTTCACACCAGGCTGCTTACCTATTGCAGATTCAGTCTTCCCAGCCTGGTGCAGGTCTACAATAATGTTTCTTGTGTCCTTTGACAGTTCTTTGGTCTTGGCCACAGTGGAGTTGGGAGTGTGACTATTTGAGGTTGTGGACAGGTGTCTTTTATACTGATAACAAGTTCAAACAGGTGCCATTAATACGGGTAACGAGTGGAGGACAGAGGAGCCTCTTAAAGAAGAAGTGAGAGCCAGAAATCTTGCTTGTTTGTAGATGAGCAAATACTTATTTTACCGAGGAATTTACCAATAAATTCATTAAAAGTCCTACAATGTGATTCTCTGGATTTTTTTTCTCATTTTGTCTCACAAAGTTGAAGTGTACCTATGATGAAAATTACAGGCCTCTCTCATCTTTTTAAGTAGGAGAACTTGCTCAATTGGTGGCTGACTAAATACTTTTTTGCCCCACTGTATATACATGTTGTGGTTTAAACATATATGCTTTCAGGTAAATTAGCCTTTTTCAAATGTATGGTAAGAGGAGTACCCACACCACAAATCACTTGGGCACGGAGCAAAGGCCCATTTGAGGATCCTGTGAAGTACATCAGTAGATATGATAAGATTATGGATGAATACATTATTGAGGTAAGTAATAACAGCATAATAATGGAATGTCCAACTAATTGCAACCCTTAAAATATCAACATCAAATTACTTTTCACATGCGTATCATTTCTATGCATGATAAAGCAAAGTTATTACACCTTTCTCTTAAATCAGTTTATCCTGGTGTAGTGTTTAATGTAGAATTTAAGTCTCACTGTAATGCTGTTATTTCATCAGATACCCAATGTAACAGCAGAACAAGCTGACACCTACAAATGTTTTGCCACCAATGAGTTTGGAAAAGCTGTCTGCACAGCCAGATTGAATGTTATTGAGGGTGAGAAACGAATTGATTTGGGCCACCAGGATGAATTATTGAAATTGAACTGTGTTCACTTGCTAAAACACATTTTCTAAAGCCAATACTAATTTTGCAAAAAATATCTACATTTTCAGTGGGATTCAAGAGGAAAACAGGTGGGAAATTAGTCATATGAAGTACTATTAAACAATGCATTAATGCATGAAGATTCAATAACAAATATTCATCAGATTAGTCATTTTCATTCTTAATCTCTTCTAGGTTTAAATAAGGCGGCCCCAGAAGATTACAGAAAAATGCTTAAGAAGAAGTAAATAACTGTTAAAAAGAAATAAAAACAAAGTTCCAAATAACATACTATCCAATTTTGAGGATATACCGTTTGGGAAACCATTGACTGATTAACATTATATTTTTTATGGATGATACAACTGACAACGAATAGATTGTCTTGGGTAACCACCCATAGCTTTACACTTCCTTTCCACATTTAGTGTTGTACGAACTAAACCACAACTAAAGAAGGAGGAAGGAAAGATTGATCCCAAGTTCTGGGAAGTGTTGCTGAGCTCACCTCGGATGGACTATGAGAAGGTCTGTATAGAGTATGGAGTCAACGACTTCCGCTGGATGCTGAAGCAGTTAAACCTAAAGAAGAAAGAGAGAGAGGAGGAGCAGGCGAAGGTATGTGTGAGGATACAATAAAGCATTAAATTGACCATTCTGTCCATACATTGTGTGTGTAATAGGCCAGTGTGTAATTTAGAGATTATAAAATAAAAAAATACAAAAGTAAAACTTTAATAATCCTTTCCTTAATTTGTTTAGGTTGTTGAAAAACTAGAAAATCTGAAGCAGATTGAGGTAAAATCAGATGGCTCAGCCGAGTTTGAACTGGACATGGAACTCAAGGATCCCAAAAGTCAGGTTCTCCTTTACAAGGTGATAATTTTAATGATAGACTGTATAAACTGTGTCCGACTTGGGTATGAGCAAGCTTGTACTGTTAAAGTACTTAATGCTACGCATGTTTGTTGTTGTGGTAATGTCTAATGCTGATATAACATCTGATTTAACACCTTGATTTATTTCTCAAACAGTTGTGGTCAACTGATGCGTTCACTGTGCCGAAAATACAATTATTTTATTAGATATCAATGGAATTCTTGTTGTAGAGACAGATGTGGTAGAATAATTTTGCGCTGTAACTACTTAAAGATATCTCATTGCTGTAGCTGCCAAAGACAGTGGAATCCAAGAATTGTGGTTGCATAGTGCACTGTTTGGATGCTAGATTTATTGTGATTCTGATACTTAGCCCTAGTCCCAAGTGAAACCTGGCAATAAGCTGTTTGAAAATAAAGTATGCATATATACAGATGGGATAATTAAAAAAGAAGCAGAGCAAATACAGCTGTTGCTTCCATACAGGTGTACTGCATAATAAAATGTAACCATTAACATCCAATCATGCTCTGAAGCACATATACAAATGCTGAGCAGGCCCAAGGTAGCATGATGAGAGTTCCTTACTGGGCTGCTTCCAGGAAGACAGTGTCCCCATCCACAGGTCATGAAGGTAACTGAGTATGACTGTGATATGAATCATATGCTGTGGCCTTCCTAGTCACCAGATCGCAACCGGGGACATTGAAACTGAGTGGTCAATGTTCAAAGCTTCCATTGCCGAAGCTGCGGCGGGGAGTTTTGGTCTAACGGCCCCAAGGGACGGTAACCCTCATACACCTTGGTGGACACCGGTGGTCAGGGAAGCCGGTCGACTGAAGAAGGAGGCCTTCCGGGATGTGTTATCCCGGAGGACTCCGGAGGCAGTTGCAGAGTACAGGCGGACCTGAAAGGCTGCGACCTCTGCCGTGAAAGAGGCAAAACAGCGGGTGTGGTAGGAGTTCGGGGAAGCCATGGAGAAGGACATTCGGTCTGCACCAATGTGTTTCTGGAAACCGTCCATCACCTCAGGAGGGGGAAACGGGGAACCATCCAAGCTGTGTACAGTAAGGATGGAACACTGTTGACCTCAACTGAGGAGGTATCGGGGCGATGGAAGGAACACTTTGAGGAACTCCTAAATCCCACTCTATAGTAGAGGCAGAGCTGGAGGCTGATGGGAAGCATCGTCAATCTCCTTGGCAGAAGTCACTGAGGTTGTTAAACAGCTACACAGAGGAAAAGCTCTGGGGATTGATGAGATTTGTCCAGAAAGGTTGAAGGCTTTGGGTGTGGAGGGGATGTCTTGAATGAAACGCCTCTTCAACATTGCGTGGGAGTCGGGGGCAGTGCCTAAGGAATGTCAGACTGGGGTGGTGGTTCCCCTGTTCAAAAAGGGGGACCAGATGGTGTGTGCCAATTATAGAGGTATCACAGTACTCAGCCTCCATGGTAAACTCTACTCAAAAGTGTTGGAATGGAGGGTTTGGCAGATAGTTGAACCTCGGATTGAAGAGGAACAATGCGGATTCCATCCTGGTCGTGGAACAACCAACCAGCTCTTTACTCTTGCAAGGATCCAAGATGGGGCTTTGGAATTCACCCATCCCGGTCTACAGGTGCTTTGTGGATCTGGAGAAGGCGTATGACCGGATCCCCTGGGAGATAATGTGGGAGTATGGGCTTAGGAGGTTCCTTCTTAGGGCTATCCAATCTCGGTACGTCCAAAGTGAGAGCTGTGTTCGGGTTCTCAGTAGTAAGTAAGTCGGACTCGTTCCAGGTGGGGGTTGGCCTCAGTCAAGGATGCGCTTTGTCAACAATCCTGTTTGTAATGTTTATGGACAGGATATCAAGGCTCAGTCGGGCTGGGGAGGGTTTACAGATCGGTGGCCTGGTGATCTCTGCTTTTTGCAGATGATGTGGTCCTGATGGCATCATCGGTCTGTGACCTCCAGCACTGGTTCGCAGCTGAGTGCAAAACTGCTGGGATGAGGATTAGCACCTCAAAATCTGAGGCCATGGTTCTCAGCAGGAAATCAATGGAGTGCCTCCTCCGGGTAGGGAATGAGGTTTTATCCCAAGCAAAGTAGTTCAAGTATCTCGGGGTCTTGTTCGCGAGTGAGGGAAACATTTAACTGGAGATTGGCCGGAGAATCGAAGCAGCGAGAGCGGTATTGCATTCGCTTTACCGCACTGTTGTGACCAAAAGAGAGCTGAGCCGGAAGGCAAAGTTATCAGTATACCGGACAATTTTCGTTCCTACCCTCACCTATGGTCATGAAGGCTGGGTCATGACCGAAAGAACTAGATTGCGGGTACAAGCAGCTGAAATGAGTTTTCTCAGAAGGGTGGCTGGCGTCTCTCTTAGAGATAGGATGAGAAGCTCAGTCACACGTGAGGAACTCGGAGTAAAGACGCTGCTCCTCTGCATTGAAAGGAGCCAGTTGAGGTGGTTCAGGCATCTGGCAAGGATGCCCCCAGGACGTCTCTTTAGGGAGATGTTCCAGGCATGTCCAGCTACCTTGGGGTAGGCCCAGGATTAGGTGGAGAGGTTATATTTCGACACTGGCCTGGGAACACCTCAGGATCCCCCAATCAGAGCTGGCAAATGTAGCTTGGGTAAGCTATGAATGTTTGGGGTCCCCGGCTGGAGCTGCTGCCCCCTCAACCTGACAATGGATACGTGGATGAAGATGAAGAAGGACCAACGTGTAAGACAGTACTTACACCATGATCAAATGAGGGTCCTCCAGTAGTCTCACAGAGTCTGTGCCAAGGTGCATTCTGGTGGCTTGTGGTGGTCCAACACTTTGACACACTTCATGTAGTTTTTTCCTCTAATTTGTCACCTGTCTGTATATATGTTGTCACCTGTCTGTATAATGTCTTTGACTTTTCTACCCAAAAGGATGGGATCAATGTTGCCTACAGTGACGACGGCAGTGGAAAGCACAACCTTAAAAAAATTGGCAAAAAGTATACATTTAGCATCAATGACCTGATTGCAGATGACGCTGGGTTGTACCAGGTGGACGTTGAGGATACCACATGTTTCTCAACTGATTTTAAGAGTAAATAACTATCATGTTTTACTACCTATAAAGCAAGACTAACAAAGTATACTATATACTCAAACAGTATTGTTGAAATTAATGTTTCCACTATCGTATTCTCTTTCCCTCTTCAGTAGTTCCTGTAGAGTTCATAGTGAAGATTCAAGAGGTGAAGGCTAAGGAGGGAGAGGATGCCATCTTTGAGTGCGTCTTGTCGCAGGCATTTCCAAAGATTTTGTGGACTGGAAACAATGTCCCTCTTGAAAAAGGGGTCAAGTTTGATATTACCATATCTGAAGACCACCTCATTCACAATTTAAAGGTGAAACATTGTGAGCAAGTCGACAGTGGAGTGTACACTGCCATGGCTAGCATTGCCTCCTGCAGTGCTTGTCTTGTTGTGGAAGGTGGGATAACTTGTGTTACAGCTTATCTATGTCAATACTTTATCATCATAAGGTAGCAAACATGAAGCCATGAAACCAAAAACCCTCATTATATGTGTCTGTTAACTCAGCCGAGGATTACCAAAACATGCTTGGGAAAAAGGACAGGAAAACAACCAAAGTTGGTGAAAGAGGATTGGCTACAATAGCTGCAGATTTGGCTATGATAACTGCAGAGAAGTCAGGTAATCAGCTGGACAAGCATGACCGGAATGCAACCAAATATGCCCAAGCAGCAAAGGACATTTTGGGTGGAGAAGTATCAACAGCAGGAGTGACTGCAGCTCCAAGAGTGAGAACAGGAGTTGGAGATTCTCCACAACACCCAATGCTTGACGGTAGAGGTAAGGCTTTCTATATTATTTTCTCTGTGCGTATGGCTAGACAATGTGGAAAAAATCCATTTTATCAGCCTAATGCAAACGCATGTGCCAGTAGCTTTTGATTTCGATTTTTTTACTACTGTTATATATGATGTAAGACCAATAAAGGACAAATAAAGGTATTAAGCTTGTCAACATTTGCTGCCAATAATATCAGTAAATATGTTTAAAAGTCTACAGTTATACATTTTGTTTCCTTATTGTCTAGAACAACATATTCAGGGAACACAAACACTGAGTGAAGACACCGAGTCTTGCACTGAATTCATCAGGCTTAAGAAAAGTAAGTTTTTGTCATGCCTTAATCCTTATACATTTGTTGGCCGTAATGGCATACATAGAAATAGTAGCTGGCTTGCACTTCCTATCCTATCATTATAATATTGTCTTTGTGGGGTGGCAGTGTCTGGCTAGCTCATTCTCTTGTCCTTTGCCTTGCTTATATAGGTTGACCTGTTGAAGAATTATAGAATTGCTGCGGTAAAGTAACATGTCCAACTAAAAACTGCTGATATTTTATGTCAGTGAATGCTTTCCAGTTGGGATCACATTCTAGAAAATAATTTTTAAACAGCTTTTACACACCTATGAAAGACAATGTATTATTGTTGCAAAGGTCTGAGGAACCGTTGGATAAAGAAATAGTTTAGATATCTTGAGGGCAGTTATAAAACATTTTGGCAAGGTTGTAACAGAAGCCCCTATTGATTCTTGATCCTGGAAAATGACTCATGCCGTAGTTACAGAAAATCTGTGAGTGGACTGGCCATCTCCCCCACCCACATCAAAATAAGTCCTGCTTCAGCAGCAGATGATAACTCCGTATTCCTAAGGTAACAGGTGAAGCTGGACAATCAGGGGAGGCGTGGCTGGTTCAAATGTTTCCAGTAAACAGGAAAGAAGTAAAATAGCAGCCTAGTCCCAAAGGCAAACCAGGGAGCGGAGCCTAGCCCCTCCCTACACAAACATTGGTGGTTCTACCACACCAAGAGCCAGGAGAAAGTTGTACTTTCTTCCCTCGGAATGCATCCGCTGGTGGCAGCCTGACCAGTGTGATGGAATATCAAAGGTCAATCCAGTAGAACTCACTCAGCGTGAGACAGAGAAAAATCTCTATTACACAATAGCAATTAAGAGAACAGATGGCCAGGCAATGACTCTGTCCCTGGATATTTCATTCTCAAATCTGTCCTTAGACATCGCTATGGAACACCATGTTCCTCTGCATGCATAGGGCAAACATGCCTTTTGTCTTTGTCTAGCATAGAATCTGTTAGGGGTTTTAATGTGTTGTTGCAGTTGTCTCCTCCTAATGGGATCGATCTATCTCTGATAGGTGTTTCATAGGGATTTCTAAACATGGCTAGTTCAGTGAAGGTTGATTTCTTCCACTTGAATGCCCCCCACTACCTACACTCACCTGTCTCAATTTTATTTATGGCTTGCAACAAAAAACTAAAATTAGGCTGCAACTCAGTATATTAAATATGCAGGTATGGTCAAGAGGTTTAAATGTTGTTCAACCAAACATTAGAATGAGGAAGACATGATATACAGTATACGACTTGAAATAACATTTTGTGTGCGGGCTCCTTGTTCTAAGATTTGTATTAGATATTACATTTTAAGTTGTCCCCACACACTTGTTGAAGACATGGATAACGTGTTTCAACAGCTTTCCATTCCAATATAAAATATTGCATTTTCTACTTCTTTGGGAGTCCAGCGAGAGCCATTATCCACAAATGGCGAAAACACAGAACAGTGGTGAACCTTCCCAAGAATGGCAGGCCGACCAAAATTACCCCAAGATCGCAGCAACAACTCATCCAAGAAATCATAAAAGACCCCACAACAACATCCAAAGAACTGCAGGCCTTACTTGCCTCAGTTAAGGTCAATGTCCATGAGAAAGAGACTGGGAAAAATGGCCTGTATGGCAGAGTTCTAAGACAAAAACCACTGCTGAGCATAAAGAACATTAAGGCTTGCCTCATTTGTGCCAGAAAACATCTTGACCTTTGGGAAAATACTCTGTGGACAGACAAGACAAAAGTTGAACTCTTTGGGTCAGGTGTTTGTCCCATTACATTTGGCTTAAAAGTAACACCGCATTTCAGAAAAAGAATATACCAAGAGTAAGATATGGTAGTGATAGTCTCAGCCTGTTTTGCTGCTTCAGGACCTGAAAGACTTGCTGTGGAAAATGGAACCATGAATTCTGCTGTCTACCAAAAAAATCCTGAAGGAGAATGTCCGGCCATCTGTTTGTAACCTTAAGCTGAAGCGAACTTGGGTTCTGCAGCCGGACAATGATCCAAAACACACCAACAAGTCTGAATGGCTGAAGAAAAACTAAATGAAGACCTTGGAGTGGCCTAGTCAAATTCCTGACCTGAATCCCAATGAGATGCTGTGGCATGACCTTAAAAAAGAAGTTCATGCTCGAAAACCCTCCATTGTGGCTGAATTACAACAATTCTGCAAGGAAGAGCGGGCCAAAATTCCTCCACAGCGCTGCAAAAGACTAATTGCAAGTTATCGCAAACATTTGTATCTGCTAAGGGTGGCCCAACCAGTTTTTAGGTTGTAGGTGGCAATCACTGTTTCACACAGGGCCATGTGGGTTTGGATTTTGTTTTCCCTTAATAATAACCTTCATTTTAAAACTGCATTTTGTGTTTACGGGTGTTATCTTTGACTAATAGTAAAAAAAAATTGATGATCTGAAACATTTAAGTGTGACAAACATGCAAACAATAAGAAATCAGGAAGGGGCAAACACTTTTTCACGCCACTGTATGTGGGTAATGGTAATGCCGACTGAGCAGATGAGATCAAGTATGTGACCTTTGATATGGGGGGGAAAATTAACATGTTGGATACAGTTAAAACAGTCCAGGACAGCGATGACATTTGAGGTAAGTTTGGAGTTAGGTATGTCAAAGTGAATATTCAAGTCGCCAAGCAGGAGAAGGTGAGGGGAGAGTGATGCAGCAATGGTGAGTAGTTCAGCTAAGTCAGAGAAGAATGAGTCATAAGCTTTTGGAGGACAATAAATAAGCATGATGGTCTGGGAGTTTGTTGATTTACAGGCAATTTATTCAAATGAGGTGAAGTATGGAACAGACAACTGTGATTTTAAAATGGGATTTGTATATTGCAGCAAGGCCACACCCACGGCCTGTTAGGTGGGTGTGGGACAGATAGCTAAAACCATTGGGATTGGCTTGATTTAATATGAAGAAATCTCCAGGTGTTTGCCACTAACAGTTAGGAAAAGAAAGTTCAACTTGTTGTCAAGTATTAATTCATAGAGCAGGGGTGCTTTGTTAGTCATAGAGCGAGAGTTTAGAAGAGCAAGGTTAGTAATGCGAAATGTAGCAGCAGAATTGTAGATTGTGGTAGGTTGAAGGGAACATAAGCAATTATGGTTTATAGTTCGACGGGATTTATACGGCGGATGACGTGAGTGAGACCAGAGGGTAGTGATTTTTTCTGTAGGACTGGAGTTGACACAGTTGTTAATGAGCCTTGGTGTTAATAGGGGCATCGACTTAGGATGCCAGATGATTAGGCATGAGCCATTACATCAGAGGAAATCCAAAAGTTGTTCTTTGTGGATTGTAGATCATCAGGGGAGTAAATACTTTGTTTGAAAGAAAATGGCTGGTGGGAACTACAGTAGTGCTGAGGAGTAGATGGGAGACAACCGGCAGATTGAGTTAAAGTCACAGGGGAACCTGCTCTGCCAATTAGACATTCAATCAGCCCACAACATAGCCACCTAACATTTAGCATTAGCGGGCACTGTCAAACCACGCTCTCAACAAAAACCCACACCAACAGAGAAAATGAAAGAGTCTTACTCAGTGTAATTGATGGCTGAGGCCCAGGCGATAGCAAACGAGTGTAGACCTGCTTGCCAGCTCAAACGCCCCAGGGAATTGAACAAGTGGAGCTGTTGTGGAGCTAGATAGTCATTCTGCATGTGCGGTAGTTGACAAGAGACTTGAAAACTAAATGGAGAGTTTACATAGGCAGTCCAATAGTGGTATTCCAGTAAAGGAGACGTGGAAATCCAACAGTAGTATATTGCAGGACACAGCAAAGGGTAGACAGGATCAGAATGAGTAGTGCCGCGATCAGATGAGTTATCCAGTTGGAGGTAATCACAGCAACATAGTCGAGACAGGGATGATTAGCAGATGACAGATGCACTAGCAACAGGCAATACAAACTAAAAAACGTTTTAGAGAAGACATGAAAATACTGTTAAACAGAGTTAGATCGTTTCAGTGAAAAGCGGCAATCCAATGCGACGTCAGCAGATACTCTCTACCGGAAGTAGAGATGAGATGTCAATTTAAACATGCTAGTATTTTGTTACTTGGAATGGTCATAAGAATTGAGCAATTGCTGGTGTGACTAAAGAGGAACTTTACACTGCTCAAACTATTTAATTTCATGGCAAAACAACGTTCATTTTTCTTTCATTTGTCAATGACTAATAGAATACTGTCACTATAGGTGACAATAACTGACTTTTTTGTCAAGTGAAAAGACAAAAGAATGGTGGAATCCCCTACTCTTTTTCTACACAAGGGGTTGTGTTCTATATTACCCTAAAAAGCATGCACGAATGCATATATTGAAACAAATATTCTCCAGAGATTCAAGATGTTTGCAAAAGCAAAGATGCAGGTAGAAGCGAGGAAAATGGAAGGGAGCTTTCCCAAACCTCACTCTGGTTTACATCCCAAAAACTATATTAGTGGGGGCTAGTAACAAGATTAGTCCTGAAGAATAGACCCTCTAATCAATGAGCGACACATTCCAATCTACAGTATGCTTCCTGACACCATATTGTAAAAGAGAGTGATCTACTCATCAGTTTAGTTTGGATGAATAAGGCATGACCTTAGGTCCTGTAGTCAGAGCAGAGATAAGCATTTATAACCCTTAAGATTTTTTTATTTTTTATTAGATTAAACTTTTTTGTCATTGAACATTACAAGTACAATACAAATGAAATGCAGTTAGCATCTAACCAAAAGTGCAAATAGAAATGAGTAGGAAAATACGTAAGGCCATTTTAAAATCTACACCCTCCTCCTTCCATGACTCTTCTTAATATGCATATATTATAAAAATTTCCCTTGTCAGAATTCTAAACTGATGAGCAGATAACGATTTATAGACTATTTACCTGTTTTGTACAAATTTTCTGACTTAATCCACCAATAGCCCATAGCACTTAGCCTTGTTACCCAAATGGTACCCAGGTGCTAATAACCCCACACTGAATGCATGACGTCAATGCGCGATACTCCCAGATTAATGATCAGAGCCTTGGTTGAATTTGAAAGAACTTACAAATGAAATACAAGATTTATTCAAAAACTTTGTTTGGCTATTATTGAAACATAATACAAATGATATAGGCTACTTCTCACCTGTTACTCGTTTTCAATAAGAGATTCAGCATATTATGTAGGCTAATTCATCAAATGTAAATCTACAAATGTTATGAATAAATATGATAAATAATCATTCACAAAACATCAAGGATATTGTTTATCAGTCACCAATTACCAATTCAACAAAAGTATTATATGTTACTGTTTTTATGTTAGATGAGAAACTATTTCGCACACACATCATGTCTCACATTATGAAGCTATGCGGACTTGTGGAACACCAGTGTTCAGAATAAGGCGTACAGTTTTCTGTAATTGATTTTGTTCAATTATTTAATGTCCTCCGTTCTCCCTGTGCTTGTGTCCTGCATCCATCTTTCAACTTTACAATAGGTTAACAGGAACCTGTTTGTCAAAACTCTTTAAGTCATTTTTTACGCATATAATATATAAATATTGGATTTACAATGATTTAAAAAAGGTCTAAGCCATATTATACGAAGCATGGACATGCAAGATGTTAATAATAACCATATTGAAATTGAGGCCTAAAGAAATATTAAATAATTCCAAATAAATTTTTTTTTTTTTTTTTAATTGGATGTGTAAATACTGTACTTTCAAGTACCATAAAAAAAATCATTCATTACTACACTGCATTAGTAAAGCAAACAATGCAAGTCATATGTTGTTGACTGTTTTTATACTGTGCTTCAGAAAACAACATTAACAGTGGGCTGTCAGATATCTTTGCCATCTGTGGCAAACAAGCAGAACTGGTTTGCGTTCTAAGCCATGAAGTTGATGGTGCCTGGTTCAAGGATGGAAAGAAGGTAATGACTAAGTAGATAATAATGACCATTTGACTCCTGGTTCAAAATTTCAGACCCCAAACATAAGTATATGAAATGAGTCAATGTAAGTTTTATTTGCAAATATTTTGACAACAATATACCTTTGTCTTATCAGCTATTCTCCACAGATGAGCTATCTATAGTCAAAGACGGAACCAGTCACAAGTTGATTATTCGTAACTGCAAAGATGATGACACTGGGGTGTATCAGTTTGTAGCAGAAGGTTTTAAATCAGAAGCAAAGATCACAGTGGGAGGTATTACTGCTGTACATCACCCAGTAGCTTATTCTAAAATGTATTTTGTTGGCACATTACGCAGTAATACAAAGTTGTCTTTCTTTTATGTCCTAGATGTACCTAACTTTAATGCAGACGACATTCACAAGTTCTCTAAGCCTGTGACAGTAAAAGCAGGTCAGAATGCATCCTGGAAGATGTCTTACACACCCCAGGACAACTTGAAAGTGAAATGGTTTAAAGAAGGCAAAGAGCTTATAGACGGCATAGGGGTCAAGTTGGTGAAGGAGGCCAACCACAGCCGGCTGTTGCTCCGGGAATGTCTGCGTTCTGATGTTGGTCAGATTAAGATTCAACTAACAAACCCATACGGCACTATAGAGGCCACATCTCGACTGAATGTCCTTGGTGAGAAAACCATATACTTACAAATATAAATGGTACACTGCAGACATAATGTATCTGGGCTGAAAATATTACATTAATCTAGATACATCTGTCACAAGCTTGAGGTCATTGCACAATCTCTCCGACAGACAAGCCTGGCCCACCAGAAGGCCCGGTGAAAATCTTGGAGACCACCTCCACTTTGATTGAGCTGCAGTGGGGCGCTCCCATGGATGACGGAGGAAGCCCGGTGACAAACTACATCATTGAGCGCCAGCAGGTGGGACAGACCATTTGGAAAGAGACTGGGAATGTCACAGCTGACAAAACCACCTTCAGGGACAGGAATGTGATCCATGGCAAGTTGTACATCTACAAGATCTACGCAGTGAACCTAGAGGGGACCAGTGATGCACTGCAGACAAAGAAAACAATGGCTGGTGAAATGAGTGAGTACAATCATCCTACAAAAGCATTGCTTGCCAAATTCTTGGTCCACATTACAAGACATAGATATACTCACTATATGAGTAACTAAGTAGTATTGTCATTGTACGTTAGACTAGACTATTTGTGCACATTGATACCAGCTGTTGTTGTTTCATTTCATATTATTTTATCTTATCATTGTGTTAGTATTTGCCAGTCCACCTGGAGCACCCAAAGTGGTTGATGTGTCCAACAAATGCATCAAACTGAAATGGAGTCCTCCAAAAGATGATGGGGGAATCACGATTATTGGCTATCAACTGGAGAAACGCAAAAAGGATACAACTCAGTGGATTGCTCTTAACTCAGTCACAGAGCCTATAAAAGGTCTGGACATCTGAATAAACATTGTAGATGTTTTTTTTTGGAATATATATATTTCACACAGGTTTCAAGGTTTATTTGTCTAATGCACCGAACAACACAGTGTCATCCTGCGCAATGAAATTCTTATGGCATGGGACCTGAAACCTACAACATTGTTGTCAAGAAGAGTATATAAACAAAAATATAGCTTGACAGAAAATAATAATAAAATAAAGCAACAATATACTGTACACTAACAGCAATTTCAAAATGTATACTTTAAACTGGCAGAAATCTGGGTTATATTATTTAACATTTAGATATGGCAAGTTTGGCAATAATATAAATAACAGTGTGACCTAGCATTAATTGATAGACTTATTGAATATTAAAGATACAGTGGGGCAAAAAAGTATTTAGTCAGCCACCAATTGTGCAAGCTCTCCCACTTAAGAAGATGAGAAAGGCCTGTAATTTTCATCACAGGCACACTTCAACTATGAGAGACAAAATGAGGAAAAATTATCCAGAAAATCACATTGTCGGATTATTCATGAATTTATTGGTAAACTATGGTGGAAAATAAGTATTTGGTCAATAACAAAAGTTTAATCTCAATACTTTGTTATATACCCTTTGTTGGCAATGACAGAGGTCAAACACTTTCTGTAAGTCTTCACAAGGTTTTCACACACTGTTGCTGTTTTTTTGGCCCATACCTCCATGCAGATCTCCTCTAGAGCAGTGAGGTTTTGGGTCTGTTGCTGGGCAACACGGACTTTCAACTCCCTCCAAATATTTTCTATGGGGTTGAGATCTGGTGACTGGCTAGGCCACTCCAGGACCTTGAAATGCTTCTTACGAAGCCACTCCTTCGTTGCCCGGGCGGTGTGTTTGGGATCATTGTCATGCTGAAAGACCCAGCCACGTTTCATCTTCAATGCCCTTGCTGATGGAAGGAGGTTTTCACTCAAAATCTCACATTACATGGCCCCATTCATTCTTTCCTTTACACGGATCAGTCGTCCTGGTCCCTTTGCAGAAAAACAGCCCCAAAGCATGATGTTTCCACCCCCATGCTTCACAGTAGGTATGGTGTTCCTTGGATGCAACTCAGCATTCTTTCTCCTCCAAACATGACGAGTTGAGTTTTTACCAAGAATTTCTATTTTGATTTCATCTGACCATATGACATTCTCCCAATCCTCTTCTGGATCATCCAAATGCTCTCTAGCAAACCTCAGATGGGCCTGGACATGTACTGGCTTAAGCAGGAGGACGTGTTTGGCACTGCAGGATTTGAGTCCCTGGCGGCGTAGCGTGTTACTGATGGTAGCCTTTGTTACTTTGGTCCTAGCTCTCTGCAGGTCATTCACTAGGTCCCCCTGTGTGGTTATGGGATTTTTGCTCACCGTTCTTGTGATCATTTTGACCCCACGGGGTGAGATCTGGCGTGAAGCCCCGGATTGAGGGAGATAATCAGTGGTCTTGTATGTCTTCCATTTTCTTATAATTGCTCCTACAGTTGATTTCTTCATACCAAGCTGCTTCCCTATTGCAGATTCAGTCTTCCCAGCCTGGTGCAGGTCTACAATTTTGTTTCTGGTGTCCTTTGACAGCTCTTTGGTCTTGGCCACAGTGGAGTTTGGAGTGTGACTGTTTGAGGTTGTGGACAGGTGTCTTTTATACTGATAACAAGTTCAAACAGGTGCCATTAATACAGGTAATGAGTGGAGGACAGAGGAGCCTCTTAAAGAAGTTACACGTCTGTGAGAGCCAGAAATCTTGCATGTTTGTAGGTGACCAAATACATATTTTACAGAGGAATTTACCAATAAAATCAATTAAAATCCTACAATGTGGTCCGCTCCACTGCTCCACCTCTGCTATCCGCTCCACCTTGTTCCCCTAACCGAGCTGACAACAATGTGATTTTCAGGATTTTCTTTTCTCATTCTCTCTCTCATAGTTGAAGTGTACCTATGATGAAAATTACAGGCCTCTCATCTTTTAATGTGTGAGAACTTGCACAATTGGTGGCTGACTAAATACTTTTTTGCCCCACTGTACATGACACATAAGAATGCAAAAAGCTTATGAACACAAAATTCTAAATAGATGCCAATCTGTGTTATGAAAGCAGGATGAAATTTGAATATAACTGTGAGCTTTCAAATGTGCATCTTCTTGTTTATTTGTCTACAATAGTGCTGGAGTATGCAGTGAAAGATGTAGTTGAGGGGGCTGAGTATGAATTCAGGATATCAGCCATCTGTATTTCTGGGGCTGGAGAGTTCAGTCCTCCCTCTGTGATGGTGTGTGCAAAGAATCCCAACAGTAAGTCTTCTAAATTACCTCACTTAATGAAGAAGCTAGAGCACTGCTTAGCTCACTGTTGCCGGCTTCTTTAACTGAAGAATATATATTCACTAAGAGTAAGTTTAAATGTACCCAAATAATCCAAAATGGGGCGAATCACTTGTCTTTTGTTGTTTGAACGTATGTTGCTGAATGTGTCAATGCTCATGTCTTTTTTAGTCTGTCTGGTGTTTAAATGTTTCATTATTACTATTTCACCCAATTTTTGTAATTAGGGACTTGCTTCATTGCAGAAACCTCCAGCAGAACTGGGACAGGTCTGAGATCTGTGTTCCCCTAAGCACAGCTAATGGCATTTGGGCTGATGTCATGCTGCTTGTTCATTCAGGTAGTTCAGAACATACAGTTCCTGAAATAAGAAACCAGGCAAGCCTAGTTCAGCTGGCTCGCAAAAAAAGTGTCACTCTCGATATTGAAACCCAGGTCACCCACAAGGAAGGCTGTGTCGTTAACCACTACACCACAGAGCTGTACATTTGATGGATGTCAGTATAGCCTCTTGTGTCAACCCTGAACAAATCCTCTTTTGCCACTGGTGATTTTAACAGCTAATTGGCCATTCGTGAATGATAATGAAACTGCTAAAGTGACTAACGTATCTTACTAAGTTTACTTTCACCACAAATTGCCTATGATCTGTATGGCGTTTGCCACTGGCTGTTTGAACAGCGCAATAGCCAGTAATAGGCTTTACTAGTAATAACTTACTGGAATAGTCATACTAATTGAGCAATTGCTAGCGAGTTTGCCAAAGCTATTTCATTTAATGGCATAAGAAAGTAGTTTTTTCATGGCATATTAACGTACTTTTTTCTTTCATTTGTGAAAGACAATGATACAATTACTATCAATAATGTTGACGATAACTAACTTCATCATCAAGTGAAAAGATGAGAATTGTGGAATCTACCAAAAATAGTCGCAATACTGTATAACCATAAAGTTGTATTTTAGTCGAGAAGAGTATATAAACAAAATATAGCTTGACAGAAAATAATAATAAAATAAAGCAACAATATACACTAACAGCAATTTATTTAAATGTATACTTTAAACTGGCAGAAGTCTGGGTTATATTATTGAAGTGAAAAGATGAGAGAATTGTGGAATCTACCAAAAATAGTTGTAATACTGTATAACCATAAAGTTATATTTCAGCCCACAAATAAAATGTATGAACATTGTTGCTTTTTTCAAAATGTTATTCAAACTACGCTCTTCCAGTGAGAGGCACTGTCTTTAACCACAACGCCACGGCATTACACATTTAACCGGCAAAGTTTTTGTCTACATTGGGGAGAACAAGTATTTGATACACTGCTGATTTTGCAGGTTTTCCTACTTACAAAGCATGTAGAGATCTGTACATTTTATGATAGGTACACTTCCACTGTGAGAGATGGAATCTAAAACAAAAATCCAGAAAATCACATTATATGTTTTTTTATAATTAATTAGCATTTTACTGCATGACATAAGTATTTGATAGATCAGAAAAGCAGAACATAATATTTGGTACAGAAACCTTTGTTTGCAATTACAGAGATCATATGTTTCCTGTAGTTCTTGACCAAGTTTGCACACACTGCAGCAGGGATTTTGGCCCACTCCTCCATACAGAACTTCTCCAGATCCTTCAGGTTTCGGGGCTATCGCTGGGCAATACAGACTTTCAGCTCCCTCCAAAGATTTTCTATTTGGTTCAGGTCCGGAGACTGGCTAGGCCACTCCAGGAACTTGAAATGCTTCTTACAGAGCCACTCCTTAGTTGCCCTGGCTGTATGTTTTGGGTCATTGTCATGCTGGAAGACCCAGCCACGACCCATCTATACTGCTCTTACTGAGGGAAGGAGGTTGTTGGCCAAGATCTCGCGATACACGGCCCTATCCATCCTCCCCTCAATACGATGCAGTCGTCCTGTCCCCTTTGCAGAAAAGCATCCCTAAAGAATGATGTTTCCACCTCCATGGTTCACGGTTGCGATGGTGTTCTTGGGGTTGTACTCATCCTTCTTCTTCCTCCAAACACGGCGAGTGGAGTTTAGGCCAAAAAACTCTATTTTTGTCTCATCAGATCACATGACCTTCAATTCCTCCTCTGGATCATCCCGTTGGTCACTGGCAAACTTCTGACAGGCCTGGACATGAACTGGCCTGAGCAGGGGGACCTTGGGTGCGCTGCAGGATTTTAATCCGTGACGGCGTAGTGTGTTACTAATGGTTTTCTTTGAGAGTGTTGTCACAGCTCTCTTCAGGTCATTGACCAGGTCCTGCCGTGTAGTTCTGGGCTGATCCCTTACCTTCCTCATCATCATTGATGCCCCATGAGGTGAGATCTTGAATGGAGCCCCAGAACGAGTGAGATTGACCGTCATCTTGAACATTTTCCATTTTCTAATAATTGCACCAAAAGTTGTTGCCTTCTCACCAAGCAGTTGGCCTATTGTCCTGTAGCCCATCCCAGACATGTGCAGGTCTACAATTTTATCCCTGATGTCCTTACACAGCTCTCTGGTCTTGACCATTGTGGAAAGGTTGGAGTCTGTTTGATTGAGTGTGTGGACAGGTGTCTTTTATACAGGTAACGAGTTCAAACAGTTGCAGTTAATAGAGGTAATAAGTGGAGAACAGGAGGGCTTCTTAAAGACACACTAACAGCTCTGTGAGAGCCGTAATTCTTACTGGTTGGTAGGTGATCAAACACTTATGTCATGCAATAAAATGCAAATGAGTGATTTAAAAATCATACAATGTGATTTTCTGGAATTTAGTTTTAGATTCCGTATTTTACAGTTGATGTGTACCTATGGTAAAAATTACAGACCTCTACATGCTTTGTAAGTAGGAATACCTGCAAAATCAGCAGTGTATCAAACACTTGTTCTCCCCACTGTATATGGAATAATTCATAATGCGTACTTCACTTTGCATGTGAGGAGATACGAACGCAGGACCTATAGTTTACAGGTCTACTTCTCTAACCACTACGTTGTTTAATAAAGGGGTACTCAGTCAGTCAGTCATTCACTTACTCACTCAATAAGAGAGAGTCGCTCTTCTTGGACGGCTCCGCTTACGCGGTCTGGCAAAAATTTAAACCACTGCACTTTACTTTCCAAAAAATTCATAAGGAAGGTTTTGAGTGAGGAGCAGAAAGGTGAAAATTAAGAGACCACTGCCAATTGAATGCTTAAGTTCCTCACTCAAACTTTACTTTTCAACTTTTTTGGAAATGAAAGTAAAAATGCAGTGGTCTCTAAACTTTTTCCAGCACTGTATGTACCGGAGGGAACGCGTCCTCTGATGTACTACCTTGACTGAGCTCAAAGGCGCCCAAGATGCCAAAAAGAGCTGCTAGAGCACACTTGGATAGTACTGGCTAACTGGTATGCCATTCACAGGACCCCTGAGCAAATCTATGACATACATTTGAACCTGTTTTTTACAATTTTAAGAGAAAATTTTATTGATTTCCCAAATCAATCAGCAATTGTTGTACTGCTTTGATGAATACATACTTGAAAGACAATCATTTGCTTACTGTTTTTCAGAAAAGCCTTTATTCAAAGTTCCCGTGGACTACTTGTTGATCAGAGCAGGAAATTCAGTGAGAATGAAAGTCCTCTATGAGGTAATCAAGACGCATAGTACAGAACATTTTGCAAATCAATCCCAATCCCAAAATGTGTTAATGTTTTTAATTATTCTCTTGTGTTTGATGAATCTGACATGGTATTAGGCTGAGCCCCCACCTGTGATTACTTGGTTGAAGGAAGATGAGTCCATATCCAGTTTTATACAGATCATTAAAACAGAAGGCTGTTCCCAGCTTGTGATCCCCTCATCAAAATGCACTGATTCAGGAATCTACACTATTGTGGCGAAGAATAAAATTGGAGAGGCCAGATTTAACATTGAGGTTCTAGTCACAGGTAATGCCAAATATCCATCAGTATATTTTGTTGTTTATTGGGTATGCTACAAAGCAATGTTAAGCAGGAAATTTGTACCTTTTTTAAAATAAAATATTTGGTTCATTAAAAAAGCACAACGTACAGCGAATTTTTGATTGTTTTGAATCAGTTAGACCATGTTCTCTTTGTAGAAATATTTTACAATGCTCAAAGAACTGGGTTAACCCCACTTGGTAGCTGGTTAACCTGTCAGGTTAATTTAATGCTAAACACTGTATAAAGATTACACCATTGTCTGATGAAGTCATATACAGAAATATTTTTATGTAAACCTTGCAGAAGTTATGCCAATCTGAGATTTCCAAAAATCTTATACACTGTTAAAAAAATTAAGGGAACACTTAAATTACACATCAACATATATTAAAGATCAAAATCTTTACCGGCAATGTCTGGGCCTGCTCCTGATGAGATGGCAGATGGTTCCTGAGGGATCTCCTCCCAGATCTGCCTCAGGGCCTCAGTAAGCTCCAGGACAGTCCGTGGCTCTACATGGTGGCATCGGATGCACCAACACCAATCAATGGCATCAAAGCCTTCATCATCCAGGAACTGCCTACACACTTTGGCCACATGAGGCTGGGCATTGTCCTGCACCAGGGGCAACCCAGAGCCCACAGGACCAGCTGAGGTCTGATGATGGGTCTAAGGATTTCATCCTTGTACCTAACAACAGTCAGGGTACAGATGGCTAGCACGTGGAGGTCTGCGCAACCCTCCGAGGATATGTCCCTCAGACCATACTTGTCTCACCGCCAAACCAGTCATGCTGGAGGATTTTGCAGGCAAGCAGAACATTCACCACAGTCTGTTGCTGATATCTTGGCCAGAAACATGCAAACCAGTTGTCTGCTGGAGATCATTTTGTAAAGCTTTGTCAGTGATCCTCCTGTTCCTCCATGCAAAAAGGAGCAGATACAGCTTCTGCTGCTGGGTTGATGCCCTTCTATGACCATGTCCAGCGCTCCTTATTTAATGGCCTGTCTCCGGGTATCTCTTCAATGCTCTTGAGATTGTACTGGGAGACACAGTAAATCTTCTTGTGACGTCACATATGGATGTGCCATCCTGGAGGAGTTGGACTACCTGTGCAACCTGAATGGACTTCAGGTACCGACTCATGCTACCAGTAGTGACAAGGACCCTAGCAAAACACAAAACTAGAGAAGAATCAGTCAGAAAGGAAAAGAAGAGAGCAACTGTCTGTGTCCACCACCTGCAAAACCATTCCCTTTTTCGGTGTTGTCTTGCTTTTGCCTCTCCAGTGCACCTGTTGTCACTTTCATTTGCACCAAATCAGGCGCCATTTATTCACAATGGCTTCCGCTTACTAATTGGGCAGATTGATATCTCTTGAGTTTTATTGACTCTGTGTTATACTGTGAGGATTACGTGTTCCCTAAATTTTTTTGAGCAGTGTATTTAATGGAAATCATTTTCTGTCAATTATTTTCTCTGTTACTCTCATGTGGTAGATGAACCAAAGCCTCCTGGTGAAGTGGCACTGGAGCAGACTGTCCATGGCAAAGTGACTGTGTCTTGGGAGGCCTCCCCAGACCAGAAGCTGGACAACAGGCTGCACTACATGGTGGCTGAGCATGACTCTGAGACTCGCATATGGCACACTGTGGCAGACCGCATCTTTAGCAACTCATTCACAGCCAATAGTATTCTGACAGGAAGGGAGTACCACTATAAAATCTATGCCAAAAATGACATGGGCATTTCAGATCCTTCTATGTCTCCTACTTGGGGTGCCAACAGCAACAAAAGTGAGTACACCAGTCAATTTTTATCTTAAAAGAAATCCAATAACTGTGATAAGTCAGAGTATGGAATTCAATTGTTGGAAATGCATCTAAAAAATGAATATTGTGGAAAATATATTTTTATTCCATAATTCAAATAAAAAAGTTACACCTTCATATATTCTAGATTCATTACACATATACACTAGATTCATTAAACAATGTGAAACATTACAGCCCGAGGTGAGACATCTTGTGATGTTGCGTGTTCTTCTAACCACCGACTGGTTTTAAATATTAGGCCTAGATTAGCTTATGACTTATGTCTCTATAGCTTATCTCTCTAGAACCTGAAATATTCCCAAACAGAATATTATTTTTCAGAACCAAAAATCTCCAACCAAAAAGTATTTTCTGGGTTCATTTTCTTAATTGATCCTCTTCCACTCCCTGAGAGCAAGTCCTACATTCAAATTTGCTGTCTGAGTGCCAGCAAATCTAATATCATTTCCCCTTTTTGTATTCGTTTTTTGTAAAAAATATATAAATAATTTGAGGTCCGGGGCTATAGCCCCAGACACCTAGGCTTAATAATACCACGGATAAGCTTTAAGCCATAATCATCAAGATTAAAGCAAAGAAAGCTTGAAATGTTTCAGTTTATCTGGTATGAAACTAGAATGTATGAAGGTGTCAACTTTTATTTGCAGAAAAACATGAACTTTTCCACAATATTATAATTTTTTTTAGATGATTTCTGAAAACCATCATATTTGTTTAGCATTATAGACTTGTTTAACTAAAGTGGAAAAGAACTGACACAGAGATAAAATAAGTTATTTTGTGTAGTACAGTTAAACATGACTGCTTCCCTTCTATAATGCTTTTACCTCTAGTTTCAGTGAACACAAATGAACCAGTGGCAGTCAGCTTTGAGAGGCCGCCATCTGTCCTGGTCCCTCTGAAGGTGCACTCACCACCAACAGGCTACCAGATGTACATGACCTGTGCCATCCGGGGATGCCCTGCACCAACTGTCACGTGGCACCTGAATGATGTCTGCATCAACGGTGACAGCAACTACTACATCACCAACACATATGGTGTGTGCTCAATATACATCCTCAGAGTACAGCCCAAGGATGCCGGAGAATACAAAGTAGTGGCAGTTAACTCATTTGGCAAGGCAGAGTGCTCCACTAGACTTGTTGTTAAAGGTATGGCTCAGAACATACGGAATTCAATTCATTGTTTTGGTTTGTGTTGATTTTGATACTTTTATTTGTTTCTTGAAATGGCATTATCATTGCTTGCTAATTTTCTTTTTTTTTCTTCACAGACTAAATTGCATTGAGAAATCCTTTTGAACATTTCCATCTGCTCCCATTGATTATTTCTACAAGAATATATTTTAGTATTAGTTGAATATGTTTTTAGAAATTTGGTACATGCACATTGTTAGACCTTCTGTTATTGTTACATTCACTACATTCACTGAATAATCTAAAATAATGATTAGTTACAATTTACATCTGTTTATTTCTTTCAAAAGGTTAGAAAAATGGAATGCATGTAATTTGGAGACATAAAATAAAGCCATCAGCATTTTGGTCTGGTAACCTTTCCTACACAAGTAAATATAATGAACTGTATTCATCCAATGACGCATAAAGGCCTGTTTACAGGACTCAATCGTATCCTTCCCGCTATTGTTAACACTCCCTCCACCTGTCACAATTAACAGGGATCAGGCAGAAAGCAAATGCAGGATCGTACTGAGCTTTAATAATAGAGCACAAGGTAGAAGTGCAACATGCCGATATTCACATGCTGAATAACTCAAACTCAGAGTAGGCTAAACACCATGAAACCACAATGCTCAGGCAGGATACATGACTTAGCATACACAGTGACATGCACACAATGAACCAACACAGGCAAACAGATCTAAGCTGAAACATACAAGGGGTGGATAGGGAACAGGTGTGCATACGATAATTACATTTAATGGAATCTGGGCTTGATGACAGAGAACGAGGACAGGAACAACCAAGTAAGGTTATAGAATGAGATGCAGGGTTGTGGGCATGACAACCTGTCTTTCTGAACTACCTAAACACCATGTCTGCTGAGGAAGGCTCAGTTATGTCATCTGCCACTTTCAGAAACCAACATTTTAGTTGTAGTGCGTTTGAGATTCAAAGTGGTATATATAATAGTAATCATTTATTACATTTGTAGAGTGCTTTTAATTCTTTAGAAAACTCAAATTGCATAGCTATCAACAAAAAACCTCCCTGTATAAAAATGTATTCAGACCTGATATAAATGAGCCCAGAGTCTGTGGTGACTTCAGGTGGTTCGGAAGCAAGCTAGCAAGTTTATTTATATAGCACAATTCAAACATAGGAGCAATTCAATGTGCTTTACAGTGAAAATAAAAATACAAAATGCAATGGAATTAAAACAGAGATTGTGACAATTACACAGAGATTATTCATCTGATAGCACCGGAACTTGTATTATGATTGGTAAAACACAGCCGAATATACATTTAATAATGAAATAAATCAAAAAGAGAAATATAAAATACAGCATAATAATAAAGCATTCAATAAGAAAATAGATCTAATAAAACAAATAATAAACAGGAAGCCATAAAAGTTGTCAGTTAAGTTTAAGTGATAAAAACATAGGAAGCTATAAGGCTCACAGTGTGGTTAAGTTCAAGAGCTTGTGAAAAGCATGTGAAAAGAGAAGTGTTTTTAGCCTGGATTTAATAATTGACACATTGGTGAATGTCTGTTAAATCAGAATACCAAGATTAGATACTTTATCCTGATTTTAAGGGCCCGAGGATCCAGCTCTTTGGTAATGCTTGTTATTTTATTTTTGTTGCCAAACACAATAATCTCAATGTAACACACTTTAACACAATTAAACATATTTTTTCTTGGTTTAAATGTAGAAAATGTTGGTTAATCCAGGTATTTATGTGCTCTATACGGTGACACAGAGGATATATTGAGCTGTTGTCATACGGTTCGAAAGCCATACACAAAGCCTTGCAAAAGTATTCACCCGCCTTGGCAATTCTCGTGTTTTGTTGCCTCACAACCTGGAATTAGCATGGCTTGTTGGAGGATTTGCATCATTAATTTACAGAACATGCCCACAACTTTGAATATGTTTTTATTTATTTATTGTGAAGCAAACAACAAATAGGACAAAATAACAGAATAATTCAATTTGCATAACTATTCACCCCCCTAAAGTCAATACTTTGTAGAGCCACCTTTTGCAGCAATCACAGCTCCAAGTTGCTTTGGATAAGTCTCTATGAGCTTGCCACATCTTACCACTGGGATTCTAGCCCATTCCTCCTAGCAAAACTGTTCCAGCTCCTTCAAGCTGGGTGGTTTGTGCTTGTGAACAGCGATATTTAAGTCTGATCACAGATTTTCGATTGGATTGAAGTTTGTGCTTTGACTAGGCCATTCCAAAACATTTACATGTTTCCCCTTAAACCACTCAAGTGTTGCTTTAGTAGTGTGTTGGGGGTCATTGTCCTGCTGGAAGGTGAACCAGGTTTTACTCAAGAATATCTCTATATTTAGCACTATCCATTTTTCCCCCAACTCTGTCAGTTTCCCAGTCCCGGCTGCTGAAAAACATCCCCAAAGCATGATGCTGCCACCACCATGTTTGACTGTGGAGATGGTGTTCTTTGGGTGATGTGATGTATTGGGTTTGCGACAGACATAGCATTTTATATGATGGCCGAAAAGTTCAATTTTAGTCTCACCAGATCAGAGCACCTTCCTCCATATGTTTTGGGAGTCTCCCACATGCTTTTTTGCAAACTCAAAACATGCCTTTTTTTTTTTGCTGAAAGTAATGGCTTTCTTCTGGCCACTCTTCCATGAAGGCAAACTATATGGACCGTACGTCTTATTGACGTCCTATGTACAGATACTCCAGTCTCTGCTGTGGAACTCTGCAGCTCCTCCAGGGTTACCTTCGGTCTCTGTGATGCCTCTCTGATTAATGCCCTCCTTGCCCGGTCTATGAGTTATGGTCGGCGGACGTCTCTTGGGAGGTCTGCTGTTGTGCCCTGTTCTTTCCATTTGGTCATGATAGATTTTCTATGGGGTTGAGATCTGGTGACTAGCTAGGCCACTCCAGGACCTTGAAATGCTTCTTACAAAGCCACTCCTTCTTTGCCCGGGCGATGTGTTTGGGATCATTGTCATGCTGAAAGACCCAGCCACGTGTCCCAGCCATGATGTTTCCACCCCCATGCTTCACTGTAGGTATGGTGTTCTTCGGATGCAACTCAGCATTCTTTCTCCTCCAAACACGACGAGGTGAGTTTTTACCAAAAATTTATATTTTGGTTTCATCTGACCATATGACATTCTCCCAATCCTCTTCTGGATCATCCAAATGCTCTCTAGCAAACCTCAGATGGGCCTGGACATATACTGGCTTAAACAGGGGGACACGTCTGGCACTGCAGGATTTGAGTCCCTGGCGGCGTAGTGTGTTACTGATGGTAACCTTTGTTACTGTGGTCCCAGCTCTCTGCAGATCATTCACTAGGTCCCCCCGTGTAGTTCTGGGATTTTTGCTCACCGTTCTTGTGATCATTTTATCCCCACTAGGTGAGATCTTGCGTGGAGCCCCATATCGAGGCAGATTATCAGTAGTCTTGAACGTCTTCCATTTTCTTATAATTGCTGCCACAGTTGATTTCTTCACACCAAGCTGCTTCCCTATTGCAGATTCAGTCTTCCCAGCCTGGTGGAGGTCTAGAATTTTGTTTCTGGTGTCCTTTGACAGCTCTTTGGTCTTGGCCATAGTGGAGTTTGGAATGTGACTGTTTGAGGTTGTGGACAGGTGTCTTTTATACTGAAAACAAGTTCAAACAGGTGCCATTAATACAGGTAACGAGTGGAGGACAGAGGAGTCTCTTAAAGAAGTTACAAGTCTGTGAGAGCCAGAGATCTTGCTTGTTTGTAGGTGACCAAATACTTATTTTCCACCATAATTTACCAATAAATTCATAAAAAATACTACAATGTGATTTTCTTGATTTTTTAATCTCATTTTGTCTCATAGTTGAAGTGTGCCTATGATGAAAATTACAGGCCTCATCTTTTTAAGTGGGAGAACTTGCACAATTGGTGGCTGAACAAATACTTTTTTGCCCCACTGTATATGTAGTGACAGATCATGTGACACTTAGATTGGACACAGGTAGACATAATTTCACTAATTATGTGACTTCTGAAGGTAATTGGTTGCACTAGAGCTTTTTATGGGCTTCATAACAAAAGCGGTGAATACATATGCACATGCCAATTTTCATTTTTTTATAGAAGAAAATAGTTTTATGTACATATTTTTCACTTCTCCAATTTAGACTATTTCTGATCCATCACATACAATTCAGATAAAAAAAACATCAAACAAAAGGCTGTAATGCAACAAAATAGGTAAAAAGCCAAGGGGGGATGAATACTTTTGCAAGGCACTGTATATTTGAGTATCATCGGCATAGTTGTGGTAGTTAATGTTGTTGTTCTGTAGAATTTGGCCCAAAGGTTGCATATAGAGGTTGAACAGAATTGGTCCAAGAACTGATCCATGTGGAACTCCGCATGACATAGCCACCCTATCAAATTCATGATTACCAATGGGGACAAAGTTGTTGACGATGTGGCAGTTTTCTAAGCAATCGTTTTAAACGGGGGGAGGGGTGGGGCATAGGGAAAGATGAGCTCTGATTGGTGAGTGTGGTGGAGGGGGAGAGGGGGAGTGTGGTAGATTGGAGGGAGAGTTTTGTAGAGGGGGGAGGGTGTGTGGGGTAGAGGGGGGGAGGGGGAGTGGGGTAGAGGGGGAGAGGGGAGTGTGATCGAAGTGGAGAAGGTGAGTGTGGTGGAGGGGATGATGGGAGAGCTAAAAGCCAGAACCCCCAAGGAGCAGAGCTTGGTTGTGGGGACATGGGGCAGCAGGCTATCACTTGACCTGTGAGTGCAGGCGGGGTTATGGGGGGATAGCAGTTCCTGGACATATAGATGGGCACTGCCTGGTAGGTCAATAGGAAGGTTTTGAATTATATCTGGAATGAGATGGGAAGCCACTGCAGAGATACCAGGATGAAGGTCTTGTGATTATGTGTTAGAACAATTTTGAAAGGAAAGTTTGAGTGAGGAACAGAAGCGTTCAATTTGCAGTTGTTTATAATATTTTAACCCTTCTCTTCCTCACTCAAAACCTTCCTTTTTGACTTTTTTGGAAAGGATAGAAAAAGGTTCAGTGTTCTCTCAAAGTTTTCCAGAGATGTAGTGGAGTTTCTAGAGACTTCTGCCAAGGATCCCAATGAAATCTGAATTGCTGTAGTCCAGCTTTGAGGCCAGTAATGGCATGGATAAGCTCCTCTGCATCAGACTGAGTAAGAAAGGGACAGAGTTTGGCTATGTTTTTGAGGTGATTGACTAACAGTTTAGACATAGTTTAACTGTCTCGACAGGGGACTGGTACTTGGGATTGAAAAGACGGTGGAAAACAGGTGCTTTTGTTCCCACAATTTTTATTGATCAGGTTGGAGAACTTTAACCCACCAAATTCTTTGCATTAGAATAGGCATTTTGGTGCTCTTGTTAGGCTTGTTTGTATGGTGGCCCACAGGTGCAAAACGCAACAATATTATCAAAAATGAAACATTCATAAAAATGTTGCATTTAAGAAAATAATAAACTACCCACAACACAATAACATAAAGTGAAAACATAACAGCATTAATTCACAACACAACAACATTGGGTCACACCACAACAGCATTAGCACAGAACACAACAGCATCAGCCCAAAACAAAGCAACATTTGCAGAAACGCTGAATTTCAAGTTACACAAAACGGAAATGCTCCAGACCACTCTGGGAAGTGCCAAATGGAATATACATGTCACTTTATACCAGAACAGACGTTGGACACTCTTACGTTATAGTTTTCATTATTACCTAGCTATGGTGAACACTTGTAGTACAAATACGTTTAAATTTTTTCCCCACAAAGCAGGTAGTAATGAACATTGATTCCCGATTGATGAAGAGGTCAGAAAAAGGTCATTGGGGCAGTATATCATGACATTATGTCAAAAAGGTGTGCAATACACATTTCATAGCAAATGTCTTCGCTGAGGGGAAAGTTGGAGGTGGTGCCTAAAAAAGTGTTGTTTCTAACATCTTCGCATGGAATAGTCATATTCAAAACAGGTGTTTGGAAAAGGCGACCGAAACACCCCTGCCCCTACAGAGGAAGACAAACGAAATGTTCGCTAACAATGATGGACTGTGCAGTTTCTGATCCTGCAGTCCTAGATATTGCCTTAATAATGGTGAACAAGGAGTAAGCAAGAGAAATTCAGGAGCTTCAAATAAAGCTGGAAAACCTGACAACACAACACCACTTTCATATGCAGTGGTTAAATGGGATCCAGCAATCCCAAAGTCCTCCTGTATCTACTACTGTGTTATTCAAAACTAAGACACCAAATCTTACCAAAATTAAACATACTGAATGAATATTGTCTTAGCATTAGGCATGCACTGCAGTGTTGAAATTGCAATAAATCAAAAATTATATAATATATATCTGAAAGGAATCAGGATATTAAAACTAATTCAGACTGCAACATACAGACTGCAACATTAACAAATGCAAATTAATTATTTAAAAACCATACAATGTGATTTTCTGGATTGTTGTTTTATATTCTGTCTCTCACAGTTGAATTGTACCTATGATAAAAATTACAGACCTCTACATGCTTTAAAAGTAGGAAAACCTGCAAAATCAGCAGTGTATCAAATACTTGTTCTCCCCACTCTAAGTCAAGTCTAGTGCTTCTTGATACCTATACAAGATGGGCAATCATAATAATGAGTGAAGTTCAAGTAAGCTGACAGCTCCATGCCATCCAAACCTATTTGATCTTTCCTTGAAGCAAATACTCCCGGTCTATTTCCTTTTGTAGATTTGCAACCTACAGCCTCCTGGCGGCATTCCGGGATTTGATTGAGGTCAACAAACAAGTCCAAGATGTGTGTTCCTTGACACAAAGCAGTAAGTGGCAACTCCACTGAATAAAGTATTTTATATGGAATATTTATCATACTGTTATTTTTCCTTGAGTTAAAATCTAATATTCTTCACTTTATTTTAATGACCTAATCCAATACAAGGGGAATATATTGTACTAAGACATTTTTGTTTTTGTTTAGTCACTCCTACCAATTGTTGAGATTAGGATTTTGGGGTGTCTTATACCCCCTCACTCTTACAAAAGCCTATTCAAGGGGTATGTCATTTCAACATTGTATACTTTGATTGTTTTCATCATGTACAACCCAATTTCTGTATCTTGTTTAAAGTGTTGAGGATAATTATTTTCCACCTCTCAGGTTCGACGGGTTGAGTCCACTTAATTCTAATTTCTTAATTATAAATAGTCTAGGAAACAAATACTGTAATTCTAATAGTTTATTACAAGCTTGTAGGTGAAACACCGACAAAGTACACTTGTGTGCACATTCCCAGGTATGACAAAGACACATTTTGAGGGGCCCCTTATGTTTTTGTCTAACATCTGGTTCTCATCTTAATGCTCCAAATCCTAAAACCATAGAACACCTAAGCTACAGAATGCCCGTATTTGGGCCAAAAGGAGAACAAGGATTTGCTGGCAAGAGTTCTGACGGAGAGGGGGACAAGCTATAGCCACATACACCACATTTTTAACCACATGTTTCCCCAACTCCTAGACAGAGCAAAATATTCAGCCTGTATATCATATACATAAACCCTACATATTTAACATATTTAATAAACCTAATGTATGCTAATGGAATATATTTATGCATCCTTCATATATAATATATACAGGTGCTGGTCATATAATTAGAATATCATCAAAAAGTTGATTTATTTCAGTAATTCCATTCAAAAAGTGAAACTTGCATAATGTATATAGTCATTCCACACAGACTGATATATTTCAAGTGTTTATTCCTTTTAATTTTGATGATTATAACTGACAACTAATGAAAACCCCAAAATCAGTATCTCAGAAAATTTGAATATTACTTAAGACCAATACAAACAAATGATTTTTAGAAATGTAGGCCAACTGAAAAGTATGAACATGAAAAGTATGAGCATGTACAGCACTCAATACTTACTTAGGGCCCCTTTTGCCTGAATTACTGCAGCAATGCATCGTGGCATGGAGTCGATAAGTCTGTGGCACTGCTCAGGTGTTATGATAGCCCAGGTTGCTCTGATAGTGGCCTTCAGCTCTAATTTTTTTTTTTTTAAATCTAATTTTCTGAGATACTGATTTTGGGGTTTTCATTAGTTGCCAGTTATTATAATCTAAATTAAAAAGAATGAACACTTGAAATATATCAGTCTGTGTGGAATGACTGTATACACTATACAAGTTTCACTTTTTGAATGGAATTACTGAAATCAATAAACTTTTTGATGATATTCTAATTATATGACCAGCACCTGTATGTCGGTAAAGCTGACCAACCATGTGGTTGCACATAGCACTTCCTGCAACTTAGGAGCAGTGGCTTTGAACCACTATCACTGGTACAGAGTGCTTTAACATCTATGAAGTGAAGGAAAACATTAAGTGCAGAAATTAAATGCCCATGTAATTTACCACAATGTATCCGGGTTATGACTGATGAGATGCACAACTCAGGCCCTCAAGGTAGGCAATACAGACAACTGGAGCAGGTTAAAGGTTTTGTTGTTTGTTCAACAACCCTCAGTTATGTATACTCATAAGCGTGATACGATAAACTAGTGATAAGAGTAATGTAAGTACTGTCTCCTCCATATGTTGACCTAAGTTCTTAGCATTGGTGCAAGTATCTACTGTATCTATCATCTTTCCCTACTCACATGCTGTGTGGCTTTATGCTCTCGTCAGTGTATATTTGTTAGATACTGTGCAGAATACAATGAAAAAAAATGTATTGTTAGGCATTACAGCTTGTTGGCGTAGTTATATTGCAAGCTAACAAAAATGCAAAACACTTTCAGTTAGATTCCCTGTAAGATTGTTAACATGAACTAGCTAACGTTAGTGTTACATTCGCTGAGTGGCTATGTAGTTGAATATGTGATTGCAAATCTGTCACTGCCTTGGCACTTACCGTTATAGTTGTCTATGTAGCTTCCTATATACATCTTGAACACTTTTTCCTTCTTGCTATCTAGCCTCCTGAGTCTCTGAGGTGAATTTGACTATCCGATGTACATCATTAATGTTAAGATTAGGCAAGTCTTGGAGATTATTTTTATTTATTTTTAAATACAGCGACTAAGGCGGACCTAGCACTAGCAATATTCTTCTCTTAAGTTAATGGCTGATCGCATCCCTTGAAGGTGCAAATCACTTGCAATATATCTCTACTCGTCTGTAGTGTGCAGGACCGGAAACTAGCACACCGGTAGGAAGTGGGCGTGTAACGTTAGTCATGGAATGTGCAGAAGGCCTATTTGAAATAATCCCTACAAAAAGGAACGCAATTTAAATTTACCCATGTACATTTTTTTATTATAATTAATTATAATCCTACGTTGAGTGATTTCACTTCATTTTTTTACCAATGGTATAACACCCAAAACACCCCCTTGCACTGCCCCTAGTGTTCTGGAGCACTGCTGTTTTAAGCAACTTGAAATGCAGCGTTTCTGCAAATGTGGCTGTGTTTTGGGCTAATGCTGTTGTGTTCTGAGCTGATACTGTTGTGGTGTTACCCAATGCTGTTGTATTGTCACTTAATGTTGTTGTGTTGTGACAAGTTGATTGTTTTCTGAAATGCAGTATTTTTATGAATGTAGAATTTTTGTTAATGTTGTTTTGTTTTCAACTTTAGTTTGCATCGCTAATGTTGTTGTGTTTTGCACCCGTGGGCCACCGTAAGTTTGTATACAGCAAGATTTTCTGAGAAGCCTCCGCAGGATACTTCCAGTGGGTTTGCATGGTTGTCATGCACCCTACTGAGAGGAAGTAGGCTTGAAAAACTTAACACAACACAGATGTGCTGACTATCTCTGAACACTGGACCATAGATAGGACGTGTGGCCTGATACTGATGGGCCCCACACATCCTGTCCATACCTGCTGCTAGGAGTTGCACATGTGATTGTCACAGGCTCTATGGATAGGACCATTGAGCATAGTTTGGAACATACCATACAAGGAAGGGTCTTATGTAAGATAAACCTTTCTTATCGGAGGGTATTTTGCTGTGTAATGGCTGGTTATGACCATGGGCCACCTCCCTTGTAAAAAAAAAAAGCAAAGAACTATGGAAGGTTAACATGCTGAATGAAGATGTCTCTCCCTTGACTTCTGGTTGCATTAATTTTGTTCATGGATATCACGTGGACGGAGGCTGACTACTAAGGGATGGATTGTAGAACTACACAACTTCATCCACTGACAAAAAAGCTGTAGGAAACATATTCCCAAAGTTCCCTGACAAGCTGGGCCTATGTTTTTCCAATTATGAAAACATATGCAATGCCTGTTTTTAATTAGAGCAAGAAGGTATGTTAATTCCATTGGAACAAGTTTGTGATCAGACACACCAAGGTCATACACCTGTAAATTGTTGACAGGAGCAGTCAGTGATGACAAGAACAAATATATGACCATAGGCATGTGTCGGGAAATTAAGAAGTTGTTTCAGGTCTTAGCAGTCGATCAAACTCAATAACTCAGTAGCAGTTCAGAGATGTCAGGGACAAAGGAGGGGTTAGGCTAGGGAGGCCGATAAAACAAGTAGTCATGGAGTAGGAGGGATTTTAGATTTTACAGTAAGATGTTCAAAAGAGCACAGTTGAGGCAGAGGCATGGGGGACAGTTTCAATGTGCTTATGGGAGACTTGTTGTTTGTTTTGGCAAACTTCAAATGGGCTTGGATGCTTTTTTTGTAAGAAAAGGCTTCCGTCTTGCCACCCTGCCCCATAGCCCATTCATATGAAGAATACGGAAGATTGTTGTCACATGTTGCACACTGCCAGTACTTGCCAGAAATTCCTGCACATCTTTTTATGTTGCTGTAGGCCTCTTGGATGCCTCCCTGACCAGTTTTCTTCTAGTCTTTTTATCAACTTTGGAGGGACGTCCAGTTCTTGGTAAGGTCTCTGTTGTGCCAAATTTTCTTGTCTTAACTGTATTCCATGGTATAGCTAATGCTTTGGATTTTTTTTTTACCCTTCTCCTGACTGATATCTTTCAACAATGAGATCCCTCTGAATCTTTGGAAGCTTTCTGCGGACCATGGCTTTGGCTCTAAGATGCAACTAAGAAAATGTAAGGAAAATTCTACTAACAGCTGAACTTTATTTGTGATTAATCAGAGTCTCTTTAAATGATAGCAGGTGTGTAATGACTTCTATTCAACATGAGTTTGAATGTGATTGGTTAATTCTAAACACAGCCACATCCCCATTTATAAGAGGGTGTGCACACTTATGCAACCAGGTTATTGTAAGGTTTTTATTTTTCATTTTTCCTCGAAGATTTCAGTTTGTTTTTCAATTGAATTGTTCACATTATAGGTCACATTAAAAGTGGAAAAAGTTCTGACATGATTTATCTTTGTCTCATTCTTTTACATCACAACAACTGGCATTCTAACAGGGGTGTGTAGACATTTTATATCCACTGTAAATCTTTGCCCAGTTGCTGATTTGTTACTATGCGCACCTGTGAAGTGTTGTTACATTAAATTAGACTGTTTTCTGGGACATGCGTTCAATTCTGCATGGCATTAGTAAGGGAATTAGCAATTTCAGGGCTGAGCATGAATTGGATGATAACACTTCACAATAAGGGTACATAATTGACATTGGATTTTAATGTGGTAAATATTAACATTTACTGCATGTTTATTAAGATCTATACTTCATGTTTGTTAATATCTACTACATCATTAACTAATGTCAATTCATGTACCCTGATTGTAAAGTGTTAACGCTGACGGTTAGCCAGCGTGCTTGCATAGTGTGTGACTCGATCTTGGTCACAAAATAGTGTTCACCATACCAGTTGTCACCATTCCAATTCAGACACTGGACAGTATTGCACATGATCTGCAGTTTATTGGCAATTTCTTGTATGAAATAGCCTTTAATTCTCCAAACAAGAACAGACTGACAAGTTTCAAAAGGAAGTTAATGGTTTCTGTCCATTTTGAGCCTGTAATCATCACAATTGCTGATACTTCAGATATTCAACTAAACAGTTTTCAGCTGTGCTAACAAAATTGCAAAAGGCTTTTCTAATGATCATATAGCTTTTTAAAATGATAAATTTGAATTAGCAAACACAGCATGCCATTGGAACACAGGACTGACAGATTCTGATAATGGCCCTCTGTACGCTGTTATTTTAATGTACAAAAATAGGCTTTTCTTTTGCAAGGACATTTCCAAATGACCCCAAACTTTAGAATGGTAGTGTACGTGACAGGAATTTCTTGTTTGGCACTTGGCATGCAGTGATTTTACCACCAGAAGGTTTTGTGACGTATGTGACGATCGGTATCTAATTTTCACTGTGTGGAAAAAAGGGTAAAAGAAAATTGCCTAGAAAGAATACTCATGTATTGATTTTGGGGGTAGTAGTAAAAACAAATCCAACCAATGTAGTGTAATGCTTTCGTCTGACCAGGAAATCATGCTAAAATGTATGATATACCTTTTGTATGGTCTTACAGAAACCAATCTGATAAGTGTGATTAGACTACAATGAATAAGGCTACTGAGAAATCTTTTGGAGGAATATTGCTGTTATAAAAAGACAGTGATAAATTACAAATGATCATAATTAAGGGCAGAAATTTGAAGCGCGTTCTTGCTAAATTTTTGAGGACAGGGCTGTCCCACTGTCAAATCATCCAGTGCACAAAGGCTCTTTCACAGACATGTTGAGCCCTTTATGCACCCTTTTGTAACTGAATTTCTGCTGAATTTGCCTGAGGGAATTGCGCACAGTTCATAGCATTTGACGTGAAACACGGGGGATACCAGGGGTAGCTCATAAGCGAGAGAAAAATCCCAGAAAATCCGCCTTATAAGAGAAGAACTGTAAACTGTGCTACATTAACAAGGATATAAGATGGCACATAGAACACATGAAATCATGTGTTCCATGTGAATACAATCACCTTATTACACACCTAGTTTATTCAACAATTTATTTTAGTTTATGCTTAACGATGCTGTTTTGACCAATAATAGTACATTGATCATTGACAAATAGTAGGGCAAGACCCTGCAAGACACAAATCTGTCAGTCAGTCTGAGTAAAAAAACTAAAAGTCCAAAACCCACAATTGTGTGCAACATAATTCAGTGTCGGCAAGTAATGCCATATTGTCCAAAGTGCTGTCCTATTACTGTTTATAGCATTTTGAGCCCTAGCAGCCTCCTGCACTCAATCGCTTCCCAGGTGATGTCAATAAAGTCTGTAAGGGTTCAGGGTTTAGAGTTAAATTGGGATTGGGCCATTGTCTTCATCTGCCCCCTCTCTCTCGCATCAATAGTCTCTGTGAAGCGGAAAGGCTCCTCCTCATTGATTGTGTAGTGTAAAGTTGGTTGGTGCTAAGAGGACCTCTGCTGGCCACTGTCAGACATCATTTTAATATAGTTTTACTTAGAAATATGTTGATAACCGGAGGAAGAGAAAAGGAGCAAGAGCGCGAATGTGAACAACAGTTGGAGAGAACTTTACAGCAAAACAAAAGCAGCCTGCTACACTGATGGTTTCCTTTTTGTTGAATTACCTTCTTGTCAGCAGCAGATTGCTTTCAGGTCAAAGGCAGTGTCCCTGCACATAAAAATGCACAGCACCGGCTACCTGCTACTTCATCTACAGCTTGCTCATCTGTGGACCGCAATTGTGATACACGCACTCAACTCTTCAAAATACATGAGGAATTGTTTAAATATCACACTCCCAGCTCCAGCTATTTTTTTCAGCCCACAACTCCGCCTCAGCCCATTCACCAGACCAGTTTATACTGAATAGAAGGGCTTGTCACTTTTGTGATTTATGACTCTGGTGGGCTTGTCCATCAAACTGTTTGACAGGTGGGTGTGACTTCTTGTGTGGTAGGATGGGATTTCCTACGCAACATATAATAGGGTGGGACGTATGCCCAAGCGGGACTTTATGTACAGTGGGGCAAAAATAGTATTTAGTCAGCCACCAATTGTGCAAGTTCTCCAACTTAAAAAGATGAGAGAGGCCTGTAATTTTCATCATAGGCACACTTCAACTAAGAGAGACAAAATGAGAAAAAATTATCCAAACAATCACATTGTAGGATTTTTAACAAATGTATTGGTAAATTATGGTGGAAAATAAGTATTTGGTCAATAACAAAAGCTGATCTCAATACTTTGTTGTATACCCTTTGTTGGCAATGACAGAGGTCAAACATTTTCTGTAAGTCTTCACAAGTTTTTCACACACTGTTGCTGGTATTTTGGCCCATTCCTCCATGCAGATCTCTTCTAGAGCAGTGATGTTTTGGGGCTGTCGCAGGGCAACACGGACTTTCAACTCCCTCCAAATATTTTCTATGGGGTTGAGATCTGGTGACTGGCTAGGCCACTCCAAGACCTTGAAATGCTTCTTATGAAGCCACTCCTTCGTAGCCCGGGCGGTGTGTTTGGGATCATTGTCATGCTGAAAGACCCAGCCACGTTTCATCTTCAATGCCCTTGCTGATAGAAGGAGGTTTTCACTCAAAATCTCACGATACATGGCCCCATTCATTCTTTCCTTTACACAGATCAGTCATCCTGGTCCCTTTGCAGGTCTACAATTTTGTTTCTGGTGTCCTTTGACAGCTCTTTGGTCTTGGCCATAGTGGAGTTTGCAATGTGACTGTTTGAGGTTGTAGACAGGTGTCTTTTATACTGATAACAAGTTCAAACAGGTGCAATTAATACAGGTAAAGAGTGGAGGACAGAGGAGCCTCTTAAAGAAGAAGTTACAGGTCTGTGAGAGCCAGAAATCTTGCTTGTTTGTAGATGACCAAATGCTTATTTTAATGAGGAATTTACCAATAAATTCATAAAGAATCCTACAATGTGATTCTCTGGATTTTTTAAAATCATTTTGTCTCACAAAGTTGAAGTGTACCTATGATGAAAATTACAGGCCTCTCATTTTTTAAGTGGGAGAAATTGCACAATTGGTGGCTGATTAAACACTTTTTTTGACCCACTGTATGACATGTGGTTTGACTATGTAACACAAAAAAATATGTTATTCATGAGTGCTTTGCTGTTTTCATAGATGTTTTACAATGTCTGTGCGGGTTTCAGCTTGGCTCCCAGTATTACAATGTTTTTTTTAACTGCGTGTGTTGAACAGATGGGTATAACCAGAATTTAGTGCATGGTTGTATTTCATGATTTACAATGCTTGTGTATCATGATGCACACCTGTAACATATAGTTATGCATTTATGATATTTATGACCTATTTATGGCATAATTTGTGGGGGTATTTAAATAATCTTTGTATTCCATCACTGTTGGGCGGATACCTTGTATCTCCAAATTTTGTTATTTTTATTTTTTATAAATAGTCAATGGTATTGGTCACCCTTCACGTTTGTCTATAGGTTTTACCAATATTTAACCAATGAAGTGTTAAAAAAAGCTTGGAACTAAACCTTGTAACGCCACTAGATCCTCAAACTGTAGACAAAACCTTGTAACTCAACTCTGCCTCTATCTTGAATGAATACATTCTGCACACAGCAGAGCTGAAGTTGAACAGTAACGAGGTGATTGCGACTGACTTCATCTGAGGTGCAGTCTTACTTCATCTGAGGTGCAGTCTTACTTTTATGATGGACTACTTGTTTTTATATCCATGTATTATAAATGTATTTATTTGTTATTTTATTGCAATACATGTAATCAACTATCTAACAATGTCACGCTCCGAGGGAGAAGACAGGAGTCAGATGCAGGCAAATGGCTTGCTTTTATTTATTAAAAGTCACAGGCAAGCTTAGTAGGCCGTAAACCAGGCCACATAAAACAAGTAATGGTATTAAGGAAAACGTACCTAACAGGTAATAAAAGGCAGCTCAAACGGAACGTTGACAAAGAAACAATAACCCACAAAACCCCAACATAACCAACCGACCGAAATACCCCTACACTAATGACAAGACAAGAAACAGGTTTCAGAAAGTCAGTGACGCTGACCGCAGGAGCCCCAGTGCACCAGCAGGGGGAGCCTCAGGAGAGTGTGGTGACAAACAAGTGCACACTACAATACCTCTGATTATTCTGTTTGAAAGAAAATTGCAAGGCTAAACAACCAGACTGGTTGTTTGAAAATGTTGGCCTAAAGCAATCTAAAAAAGGCTAATGTTTTACGTAGTTGAGGCCTGATACATGTGGGAGCAGAGAAGAGTGCAGTCAAACCAAGGTAGTGGTCACGGGATGTGTTTTTTTGGGTTTGTTTCCAAAATGCACACGCTTTTGGGCTTGTGTATTGTTTTGACCATGAGGCACATGAAAACTGAGACTTTAAATAAAAGTTGTAACATTCCCTACTGTCTAGCCCTGCTGCCTAATGTACACCTGAGCTACTAGTTCAAGTTCAAAATGTATTTATCAAATATTCTTAAAGTAAATAACATTAAATATTTGGTGGCATAACGATTGCTTGCAATAACTGCTTCAAGCCTGCAACCCATCGACCCAAACTGTTGCATTTATTTGTGATGCTATTCCAGTTTCGGGTGTTTCTCCCTTCAGTCGATCTTCTTAAGGAGGTGAAATGCATGCTCTATTGGGTAAATGTCAGGTGATTGACATGGCCAGTCTAAAACCTTCCACTTTTTCCCCCTGATGAAGTCCTTTGTTTTGTTGGTAGTGTGCTTTGGTTCATTGTCCTGCTGCATGTTAAACATCCTCCTGATTAGTTTTAATGCATTTCTCCATAAATTGGCAGACAATTTTTCTGTACACTTCTGAATTCATTCTGCTGCTACCATCATCAGTTACATCATCAATAAATATTAAAGAGCCCATTCCAGAAGCAGCCGTGCACGCCATGACTATTCTTCACAGATGAGCTTGTATGCTTCAGACCATAAGCAGTTCCTTTCTTTCTCCAGACTTTAGCCTTTCCATCACTTTGGTCGAGATTTATCTTGGTCTCATCAGTCCATAAGATTGTGTTCCAGAACTTTTGCTGTTTATCTCTGTACTTCTTTGCAAATTTCAATCTGGCCTTCCGATTCTTACTGCTGATGAGTGGTTTGCATCTTGTGGTGTGGCCTCTATATATCTGCTCTCTGAGTCTTCATCAAACAGTGGATTGTGATACCTTCACCCCTGCGCAGTGGAGGTTGTTGCTGAAGTCACTTACTGATGTTTTGGGGGGGCATGACAGAGGACGCATCCTAAATGACTCTCGGATCCCTTTGTAGTACCCTTGTCCAGTGAGCCCTGGATGGGAGTAGTGAGCCGGGGTAGTGAATGGGATCTTGTGTGGAATGCAATGCACCCCGTTTTGGCTCACCTCGTTTTGGGGCT